>VXBH01004419.1:398961-424983 GCA_013400035.1 Rynchops niger | reverse complement strand
TTCCCGCGCCGCGGCCGGGGCATGGTGGCTGCTTCCCGCCTCAGGAGCCCGTGGCCCGGCCCGGCCTGGCGGCCCTTGGAGGCCTACAGTTTCCCGGGGCGGCCCAGGCCCGGGCGGCCCAGAGCGGTGCGGCCTCTCCCGGCACCGTGAAGTGCGGCCCCCGCCCGGCCGGCGGTCACCGCTCCCCGGCCTTGAGGGGCCCGGCGGGGCCCGGCTGCCTACCTTAGCGGGGGAAGGCGGTGGGTCGGGGCGGCCCAGCCGTGGCTCCGTTGCCGCCGGTGCAGGCCGGAGCCCTGTCAGCAGGGAGGGGGATCCCTCCCGTCCTTCTCGCCGTCCGTCCAAAAAAGCTCTTCCGCGCTGTTTGGCGGCTGTCCGGCGAGCGAGCCGGAGGGCGAAAGCGGTGGCAGGGCAGGTGTCCCTGGGCTCCGCTCCCCGGGCACTGCTGCTGCCTTCGCCGCGCTGAGGGTCAGGCCACCGCGGCCCCTCGTCACCTTTACCGAGGTTTGTGATAGAGGCTTTGCTTTTGTACAGGGGGAGGAAAGAAAGGAGCGTGTTGGCACTTGGGCTGGGACTTGCTTCCTCCCAACCTTCGCGTAGTAACAGCTTTCATCCACCCTCTGCAGAGATAAGTGTGTTGTTCCATAATAACGAACATCTTCCTGTGCCGCGTGGGTTCCTCCTCCGCGCTGTGGGAGCGTGTGTCTGTGGGGGGGAATCCATAGCTCCTGTCCCTCCAGACGGCTGTTTTGGCTTGTTTGCCCTCTCGGTGCAGCTGCTGCTGTTATCAGCGTTGGTAGCCTCCCGACTTTCTGCCTGGTGCATCCTTGCACATCGTTGCATCCAGTCTCTAGTGCCTGGGAACAAAACACATTCCAGCGTGTGAATTTACGCAACCTGAGCTGGGAGATGTGTTTGCTTTCCCTTTTTGTAAGCGTTACGAGGCTTATCAAGGGAAGGAGAACCTCGCCGTGACAGACAGTAGGGCTGGATCTCCTCTACGCCAAGAGGAGGGGGCTCTCTGGGCTTTGGAGCAATGAGAGCTCAAGCCCCTTGGCATCCAGCCCTGCTCCCGAGACAGTCAGGGGCCTGATGGGCAAACTTTGAACTGTTTGCTCTGGGCCTCCAAGAAAGCACCGTTCTCCAGTTGACTGACTTTCCTCCCTGTCTGTCTCTTAATTCCGTGTTGTTGCTTAAATAATCGGGTTTCGTCTTGTTTGAAAGAGCTTAGGAGAAAGAAGAGACTTAATCTTTCTTTTGCAAAGGCCAGAAATAAGGCTTTAGGCTGCTTTTTGGTTATCTGCTTTCTGGGCGTTTTTCAGCAATGAGCTTTACTAACACAGTGAAGTTACCTTCTCCTCTTGACTCTCTTTTGAAATATTCTACATCCAGTAGCTTTCCTCCTTCCTGCCCTGCCTTGGGTGAGGTACCTCTGTCAGCTGAGGGAGGTGATTGTCTGTCGCACGTCTCATTCTTCTGTGGAGGCTGAAGGAGTCAGGGAAAATGTGTCTCAGCCCTTGCGGGTACTCCCTGAGAAACATTACAGTATCGGAGAGGCAGGCCTCTCTAGAGATTGGGGAAGCCCAAGAAGCAATTTGGGAAGTGAGTTATTGCAAAGCCTGGTTTTCCTTCGTATGATGCTCCAAACCTCTGCTTCAGTATTTTGTAAAAAGTTTTTCAGCAAAACATCCAAGCCGCTCAGGCAAACTGTAATGAAAGATGATTGATGCTGGAGTGAACATCAGCTGTTTTGCTATGCAAATGGCAGAGAAAATCACTTGCCATACATCCGTTTGAGTCATCAAAGTTTTGACTTATTGTTATTTGCTTACCAAAGTTGATAGAAAACCACAGGGCTTTGGTTTTGGTAAAGCAGGTAAAGTTAGTGGCTGTCAAGGACTTCATACTTGTCGTGAGCACGTAGCTTGCCTTCAGCACGTTTGCAAACTGGCATCACCGGTCAGGGTCTGCTCTGTGATGCCTGGCTGCGCTTCTGTGTTTGTTTATGTGGGAGCTTATTAAAGGTTGGGCTGATGTTTTTAGCTCCACTTTTCGCTGTGCAGCTTAAGAATATAGAAAGAGAGGCAAGATTTCACCCTTTACCCTAATTCTGTGCATTGAGACGCTTTTTCTTGGTCTGCGTCAAGATGATGCTGTAGAGCTTTTCAGTAACCCTGCACGTACTCACGTTTAGTACGCTGGTATTGAAAGTCACTGGTACTGCAGGCGCATGCTGGGTGCGTCAAGGGTCGGTTCCTTGCGCTTCATACAACACAGGCTTTTCTGGTGTGGCCTGTTCTAACTGAGTAAATCTAACCACACGCACAGAAGTGGAAGAGAAGTCAAACACTCAGGCTTAATGCTGGTATTTAATGCGGGTTTAGTTTGAATTACCTTTACCTAGGTTCTTTAATATAGGTGTTTTCTGTAGTGGTGCATACAAAGCTTTGTCTTTTCCATCAGGGCTTTCTAGGGAGTGTGTGGGATGAGAAGGTGGCGTGGGACACTATGGCAGACCCCGTGGAAGGTGTGCCCGTGGGGCAGAGATCCAGCTAACCTCACGTCATTCACCGCGTGCCCAAGGCTCCTGGAAGGCGAGGCTGCCTTTCTGAGAGTGTGCTTTGCAGGGCTGAAACTCTTGGCTTTTTAACTGTAAATCCGCTGTGCATGGGAAGAAGTTGAACTGTTGTATGTGATGTGCGCTCAGATTTTCTGCGGAGGCTGCTGCTCTGCTCTCCTGGGTGCTCAGAGGTCAGTATTTAAAATAGATTGAGGGCTTCTTGAAGTTTTGGAGTGCTGCCTGAGAAATTTGCTGATCTTCCCTAACTTTTGCAGCTCTGAAGGGAGCATCTTCAGATAAGATTTCTGCTTGGTGAATTTCCAGTTTAATTTATTTCCAGACCCTTTGCCTCTAAGAGGGAGTGAAAGGCTCCTGGGCAAGTTGTGACACTCTTTGTACCCCTCCCTGAATTGTTTGGATCCCACTGGCTCATATTTAGCTCGCTTGGGCAATAGCACAATGGATGTAGATTTGAAAAAGTGTCACCTACCAGGAAGGTAGGTGTTTGAAAAGGAAACACTTGGTGGCTTCAAGTCTTGTGGGGAGTTTGTTGCTCCCGTTGTAAAATTATTGATCATTTGAATTTTCCTCCCTGCGAAGGTGAAACTTTAACTTCTGCCTTTAACGGTTGTGCCTTTTCAGATGGTGGCAAGTATTTTCTTCCATAAAACCAACGTATGCACGAAAGTCTGACCCCATTTTTTGAATGCGCAGCTGAACCTACAGGACCTTTGCGCGGAGCCCAGATGTCAGGCATTCAGCTGAAGGACCATAAGGCTGGGACTCTCCTCCCGAACGTGCAGTGTCATGGCACATGCAGTTTGCATGCGCCGCATTCCCTGAATAGGCAGCTGGTCCAGCAGGCAGCCTGGGAATCCCTCCCGCCTGCTGACCCCTTCCTTTGACTGAAGGGGAAAGACTCCAGCAGATCCGTGCCGTGAAGCTGCCAGTTGCAAATCCTGTGCTTGCTGAGGAGCCGGTGCCCTGTGAAGTGTGGAGCCGCAGAGGATGTGACATTTGAGAAGGCGAGGAAGCATTGCTAGGAAGGAGAAAGAGGGGTGGTGGATAGCTTGATAGTTTCTGTGTAGCATCCTTGTTTCAGTAATTTTATTTAAGCTATTTGAGGCTCCTTTGGCAGAGAGCTGGGTGCATGGCAAGCTTAAGAACTGACAAAATAAAACCACAAAATGTTCCTTGGAGCTTTAAAACGTATCTGAGAACTTCAGTATTTATGTTAAGATCGTATCTGGTAATGCCCTGAATTAAAAAAAAAAAAAATCCTAATGACTAGCTTCCCTTTGAGCTGTCAGAATAAACTTGTAATGTCTCATCCCAAAGGGAAGCTTCTGAAAATTAAGGGAGAAGGTCAAATGTGGTGCACACTTGAAAACATCTGCAGAAAACACGTTGCTTTCTTCCCTGGAAAGAAATCTCCAACACTGAGCAAGGAAGGGGGTACAAGTAAGCCAAGCTATTAAATATAGACACAGAAGGCGTGGACTGCTGGGGATTCGTGAAGTTTGGCTAGTATGCGGTAAAGAAATTCTTAATTTCCCTGCTAAGGTTTGTTAGAGGAAAAGACTGCGCTAGTTTGCTGGTACTTTTCTGTGCAAGCAGAATTGCTTTGCTCTAGCTTGCTGTTGAGAAGTCACATCACAGGATGGGAATGAATGGCCCACACTATTGTAAATGTGCCTGAACCAGTCTATAAACTAATTCGCATGAGGAACGTGCCTCAAATCTTTTGGGCTAGGGTTAGGACCAGAGTCTAATCGAAGATTTCATTTAGAAGCCTGTTTTCATCTCTGTTCTGCCAGGGTTCCTGCTTAAACAGTAGTTGGTCTCGGGGGTGGTGTCTTGCTGCGGCTGCTTACTTATTTTCTTCGACATTTGGAATTGGAATTTCAGGTTAGAGAGCCCCAGGGCAAAAGGCTGCTGAGGTACCTACAGGAGGCCAAAATGTCTTGCGTAGCTTGTTTGCCGGAGCACAACATGGAGTATCCTAGATGTCTGAAAGAAGGGGGAGCGGAACCTTGTGGTGACTTTCTGGAGCTATCATTGATGCAAATCAGCCAAGTTGTTATTTACCACTGCTCCAGATGACGCTTTGGAAAGCTAAGCAGGGAACGATTGGGAGGAAAGCTCATCTACGAAGGTCTTCTAGGTGCGAGAAGGGTGAGGTCTGCTGTGTAGGCAGCACCAGAGAAAAGCAGCAGGTGACTCCTGGGAAGTCAAAAGTGAGGTGTACGCTGTGGAGGGTGATAGCTTTCACAGAAAATGGGGCTGAGGAGCTTATGGTCGTTTAGTCCACTGCCCTGTTTTAAACTTGTGTCGTGTTACTGCAGATTTTACTGCATGTGCTGCGAGAGAGATTTTCGATAATCGCTTCAAGAGTTGCAGAAAAGTCTGGCTTAGTTCTGCTTTGCATTTTTGTTAAAGAATTCACAGCTACAAAATTAGATGGTTCATTTCCAGGGTTCCAAGACCATTTTGAAGTGCCTTATTTCCAAATACAGACCTAGTGGAGCATGGTTCATGCAAATCTCCTTTTTTTTTTCCTTTTTTATTGCCGTCCCCATTGCCTGTGTCTCTTGCACGAAAGCTTAGGCAGCCCTGATCCAAGGGCAGCCTGTGCTGCTGAGTTGTTCTGTAGTGGTCCTGTAAGAGGAGGTGGCTGTCTGGGCACTGATGGATGCCACGCTATGAAGGCAACCAGTAAAAGATACCTAAGGTTTGGCTCTGAACAGCTAAGGTACACCTCTGCACAGCTCTGCCTTCCTCTGCTCGTGGAGCAGCCGGGGGTGAGCCAGGGCTCCGTCAGCTCTCTGTGCCTTCCAGAGATGGTGGTTGCGGGGGCAGCCGTACCATTTCTTGCCAGCTCGAGCCAGGTGCTGGCCCAGAGCAGCTCTGATTCTGTAGTTTTGTATGATTTTTTTTAAAACCCAAGGAAAAACCGTAAAAGGTATGTAATTTCTTCTTTCTCTTTCTAGCTACTCTTACCTATGACACTCTCAGGTTCGAATATGAAGACTTCCCTGAGACCAAAGAACCCGTTTGGATCCTTGGCCGGAAATACAGTGTTTTTACAGGTATTTTGCGTGCATGGTGCAGCATGCTCTAATGCTCCAGAAGTCTTCGTTAGTGTTGGGCTTTGCTTTCTGAGCAGCAAGGCGACTGCAGAGGGTGTCTCTTTGCTGGCTGAGCATGCAGACTGGAAGTGCCACGCTTCTCTCTCTCCGGCCATCTCTGCGGGCTCTGGAATATTTTTGGGCAGTAGATTACCATTGTGACTTGTGTCATGGGGCCGGGATGGTTGAGGCAAGGGGATAGCTCGGGATCAAGGCAGGAGAATGGTTTACTGCTTCATAATTTGCCTATGGCCATGATTTCCTTAGGTTGATTGCAGCTATTTTTTGGGGAAAAAGAAAGTTTCTTTTGCACAGCAGCACTGCCCTGTTCCTCAGCCAGATTTTGCCTCTCTGGGCACACAGACCAAGTGAGGAGCAGATTGCTGTTGTCACTGGGGGAGGTGGGTGGGAGATGGATTTAGCTGTGTTTGGTGCTACCCTCATGTGTATGCCTTTTGATACTGAAACATTTTCAGAGAAAGAAGAGATCCTGTTGGATGTGACCTCTCGGCTTTGGTTCACCTACAGAAAGAACTTCCCTGCTATCGGTACGTACTGTGGATGAGTCTAAGTATATCCTGGGAATGAAGGTAATCCGGTGATCTCTACCTAATAAAACAGTCCCCACAAGCATAACGTTAATTCATTTCCGCTTATAGGAATCTGAAATGCATTTCATTTAATTGATAGGGTAGACTGATAATGAGAATTCCTCATCCCCTTGGATATGAGGGATAACAGTGATTTTAAAAAGGACACAAGAATGAGTTTGGGAAGCCTACCTAGAAGTATCCTTTCTTTGAGCAACATGAGAAGATTTTTGTACTTCATTAAGTCCTGCATAAGTCTAACGTGAAATATTTAATGATGGTCTTGAGCTTGAGGTGGATTAAAGACATAAAAGCTAGAGATATGATACAGAAATTACTGCCTTTTTGCATCTGCTCTGGACTACGTGGCGGGTTTTGTTTGTTTGTGTGGTTTTTTGGTTTTGGTTGTTTTTTTTTAAATGCCTGGAGTGGCTGTTACACACAGGAACTGTAATATGGGGAACATTTCCCTCCTCAAAGGAGGATGTCTTGGTTCCTTAAGATATTCTGCATGGTCTCTTCTGTGGTGTGGTTTTCTGTATTGACTGGAAGGGATATCAGAAGAGATCTGAGAGCAGATAAACGGGATTCCAGGCCCCATCCATGTCCTCGCTGTCAACGTCATCCCCGGCAGTTGATGAGAAAAATGGCTCAGGTTTGGAAAAGAGACTTGGTAGCTGGTCTTTCTGGCTTGTTCTGTTCTTTCTCTACTGGGAAACCCTTTGCCTAACAAGCTATGAGACATCTGTGATGCAGTTTAATCCCTTTAAATTCACGTTTGTAAGCCATATTTAAACAGGCGTTTGAAATTGAAGGGTTAGCATGCATTTAACTATGGCTCACAATTATGATTGGTGTTTCTGTGTGAGTTATTAGAGGGTGGGGGCGGGAAGAAATCCCATTTTCTGAGTCATTCCCATTTACAGTATAGATACAGTTTGCATGTCGTACAGTAAACCTTTTTCAGTCTTTCTTTTCCCAGCCATCCCTTTCATTGTTGGCCACTTACCCTCTGAAGAGCTCACAATATTTAAGTGGGCAAGCACAGAAGGAAGGGGAGTGTCTTATGCTAATTTTGTAAAGCAGTATCAATTTTGGATGTTGCATATGTTATAAATTGCTGGCAAAGTTACAGCAGATAGCTGCTGACCATCCAGAAGGTGATTAAATAGTTCTCTTGGATGATTTTTCTCCCTGGGCTTTTCATGCAAAGTAATTGCATGGGACTGAAATGAAAAAGCAGCATTACTTAAAAAGAAACTACTTCTATCGGTGGTGCTAAGGCGCAGCTGACTGCGTGCTTGTAAGACAGCTCACTTGCTCTGGTCACACTAAATATTTTATCTATGAAGCTTGCAATAATAGCCAGAGCTTCAGTGGAGGAGCAGCAGTTTCCTTTTCAAGTTCTGCCAGGGAAATACTTCCAGCCCTTGAAGCTTTTGTCTCAGCCTTTCCAGCATGAGCTAATATCCAGCTTATTCTCCAATTTTATGTAGGTTGTGTTTCTTTCGTTGCTGGGGTGGGTTTTTTTGACTGTTGGCATTTTTTTTTTTTTTTTGGCCTAACGATGTTGTTCGCTCTGGAATCTCATCCAGTTGTAGCCGCTTATGATGTGGGAATTCCTTGGGACTGGTTTGTTTTACATGATGAGTTGCCTTCTTAGGATGAGGATTACAAGGAGTCACCTGTAACAAGCACCTCTGTAGAAATGTGTCTCTGAATCGAGCTGGGAGCCTGCAACAAGGTTCAAGGGCTGTCGTGCTCCTGAGAAATTCAGCTTGCTTTCTACTTGCGTTGTTTGGATTTGCGTTTGAAGTTGGTTTTTTCTCCTTTCGGTTAGTCTTAGAGGGCTTTTTTTGTTTGTTTTTAATAAACGCTGATAATTACGTTTTTGTTCCTCAGCCTTGGGTATGTGAGCTAAGGTACTCCTTGTTCCCTGCCTGACTTCTTGGGTGAACCTGCTACCTCTGCAGGTTTACAGCGCTTTCATTTCTTCTCCCTCTTGGTACTGTTTTACTATTTATTACATATTTATTTTCTGTTCTCATTTACAGGAGGAACCGGTCCCACATCTGATACTGGCTGGGGCTGTATGTTGCGGTGTGGCCAGATGATCTTTGCTCAGGCCTTGGTTTGCAGGCATTTGGGAAGAGGTAAACCAGCGCACAGCCCATACTGACTTCCAGCCCCACGTGTTCCCACGAGTGCCGTACTTGTAAGGGCAGCACATAACTCAGCTGGGAATTGCTGAGGGCTCTATGCCTTTTTCTTCAGTTTCCTCAAGTGCAGGGCTGTTGAGAGAAAAGTCTGCTGGAAAACCAGCAGGTTTTTCCCCACTGTCTGCAGCTCTGCATAGATACAGTTGTCCAAGCCTTAAAATGAAGTAGAGCCCTGTAACATGCTGGTTAAATCCACATAGTAGATTTTTCTTGAAGGGTTTTTTTTTTATATAACTGAAGTTTAAAACAACTTAGTAGATTGATTCTTGTTTATAGTTCAGTTTTGTCACAAAGCCCTCACTTACTGAGAGTAGTCTCCTCTCCCTAAATACTTCTGTTCTTGTGCTTGGCCCATGCTTGGTCTGTAAGCAGCTATACTGGAGTGGTTTTTTGATGGTTGTTGATGGCGTTCGAATTTGTAGGGGATGATTTTTGTAGTGAAGTTGTTAGAGGAGAAGCTGCTGCCCGAGCATTCGCACACCGTTCAAGGAGTCGCGCACGCATCACCCGAGTCTCTAACCACTCACAGCAGGGTCCCTTCGCAGCGGGCAACCCCAGTGAGCTGATGGGTGCCCCTTTCAACCCCTCACACTCACACATACTCGTGGGTGTGCTCCCTCCTGCTTCAGGCTCAACCCTAGGCTTCCCACAGCAGAGTCCCAAGCTTGAGATTTTATAAAAAAATAAGTAATTTAATTGAAAGGCACAGCAGCAAGGTCAGCCCAGGCTGGGTGCCTCCAAAAAGGGAGGGACCTTGAACAAAGAAATCCTTGGGCAATTACACCCTTGCAGTCTCTACACACACCTCTCACGTGCTGTTCACGTGTCTGATAGTCCAGTGGTGATTTTTGGTCTGGAGTCTTCTAAAACCTTCTTGGATTCTTCTTCTGTGTCCAGGCAGGTTGGCTGTTGACTGCTCTTATCTCATTGATTTGCAGTCTCTGCCGAGGCTTGTAGCCTCCTTATCTTCTGGTTTACGCTTCTTGTGCACGTGCGCTATCTGGCAGAACATGGGGAACTGAAAAGTTCCAGACTTAGGGAAAACACTACTAAAACATCAGTGTGTTATCAACATTTTTCTTATACTAAAAGACTAAACGCAGCACTGTACCAGCTGCTAGAAAAATTACAATGAAAATTAACTCTATTGTGGCCTAAAGGCTAAGCAAACAGCATAAATCACACCATATTATAATCTTAAGTAAGTTATTCTAATGAAAACTTACTTCTTTAAGCTAAACGACTAATAGCTCTCAACAGAGGTCACCTGTTTTTTCCCAGAATATGTAGCTCGTGCCAGTCAATGAGAAATTGTAACACTATTTCCCGTCTGTGGGCTAGAGGTACAACTGGTGTTTTCTGTGAGTGATATTCCTTTACTTCAGCTTTGAGAATGCTTAGTTTTCTTTTAAAATTAATCCTTTGGTGTTGGGAATGCCTCACATCCCTAGTAATAAGATAGCAACATGAAAATCGAGTCAGTTGATTGATGCACATGGAAGAGAATTGTAGCTTGCAGCCTCTAGTTGCTAATAAATATTGTGTTTTATTTCGTATATTCTCTTTTCTCTTAGACTGGAGGTGGATAAAAGGGAAGAGGCAGATGGATAATTACTTCAATGTTCTTAATGCCTTCATTGACAAAAAAGACAGCTACTACTCCATTCACCAGATAGGTAAGAGTCAGTGCTGAAAGGCGTGGAGATTCTCAGTCTGGGTTTTCCACGAATGTAGAACATCGCTCCGTGTTTGGTTTACTGGCTTAGCCAGAGAAGAACCTCAACGAAGGTGTCAGGTAGTACATGATACTTGTTTTCTGACGTGATGTAAAACTACCGCTCTTTATTATGGATTATGATGGATCTTTCTTCTTGTCTCCATTAAGGCCGTCAGGTTTGCCTAATGCTCTAGGTTATATTCAGCATCACTTTCTGTATCCTAGCTAGCTAAGGTGAGAGGAACTCGTGTTGTTGCTGTTCTCACTAGGACCTTGTAAAATGAGAAGATGATTGAGCGAAGAAATTCTCAGAAGTAGCAAATGGACTAAGGAGGGGTCTCACTTTGATACACACTTCCCTGGCAAATAAAAGAGAAGCAGCCTGTTCCAGTTTTTTCCTATGGGGTGTTAAGGCACCTATAGGTTCAGCAAACAGAACTGCAGATCACAGGGGTGGTCCTGGTAATCAAACACTGTTAAGTGAAATTTCTTCTGAGGTAGCATTCATAGAATCACAGAATGGTTTGGACTGGAATGAACCTTAAAGATCATCTAGTGCCAACCCCCCTGCCTTGGGCCGAGACACCTCCCACTAGACCAGGTTGCTCAAAGCCCCATCCAAAACTGGCCTTGGAACACCTCCAGGGATGGGGCAGCCACAGCTTTTGTAGGCAGTTGCCTTTTGAACTTCTGTGTTATTGCCTTTGGGGAAAAGGATAAGCATTTGCTTAACAGTCCTTGAGGATATGCTTCTCTCTTCCATCTACACTAAGATATCTCATGAAAGGGTAGATTCTGCTGACTCAAAAATGTTCCCTATTAAATACAAACTCTGATTAGGAAGGGACACGGTGTAGGTGAAATTATTCACTAAGTTATTTTGGCTTTTTTTTCTTGTGATGCAGCCCAGATGGGAGTTGGAGAGGGAAAATCCATAGGTCAGTGGTACGGACCAAACACAGTCGCACAAGTGCTCAAGTAAGTGCTGTGTTTTTCCTTTATATCTTTTGAACCCCACAGCGGGGTCATTTGGCTTGCAGTACCTCGTAGCTTACAGGTTTCTGCCCATTGGCTGAAGTGCAACTGTATGTTTTAACACTGTTAGCAGGCAACCTGCTTGGCCTTATCAACCTGCTTGGGCAGGAGCTTGAAACGAGCCCTTATGTCATTCAGATGCTGGCAAGACGTGAGAGGAGACAGGTTACAAGTTGAGGACAACCCCCAAAAATCTCTATGTTCCACAAGTAATGTGCTTGCCGCTAGAACAGAGGGCAATACGCTGCAGCAGACCAGAAGCAAGGGTCAGAGCTGATGATGGTTGCTGTCATTTGGATCTCTGCTAGCCTCGGAGTTGCCTCTGCTGACCTGACAACAGTGTCATTGTTATCAAAAAGCTGCCAGCGAGCCCTCAAGTCACTAATGCCTTAGCATGAAAACATTAACATTTGCTGTCTGGGTTCCTGGGCAGAGGATCAGAGTGATGCTGGAGCATGGGTTGCCTTTAATAATTGGGACACGCTGTATTTTGAGAAACATTCTCCCTCCTGTTGTCATTCTTTCCTTACTTTGATTAGGTGAGCAGGGAGCTCCCTAGAATAGCCTGGGATTGCCTGAAAGCAGCTTTCTCAGGTCCTACTGTATGCTGAATTAGCCCAGGATCTGGTATAGGTGGTCAGGAGACACTGCAGGGAAAGTAAAAGTGATATTTATTTTTTTTTTCCTTTATTATTATCTATTTTTTGTGCTGTCTCGCTTTCTGGTAACCAGAAGCTATGGGATTTGAGTTGGAGATTCTATCAGGGCTCTTGTACTTAGTAGCTGCTGAGGGACAAATTCCCAGGTGTGGTCCCATTTGCAACCTGGCCATAATAACCAGTGGCAACGGAGTCTACAACTCTGATACTTGTATAAAAACATACTTTACAGCACAATTGATGAAAGCCAATCTCTCATAATCCAGTTCCTCCTCTTTGGTACACCACCATCTTTGTCTTGCAGTTGTAACTAATCCTTGCTTGCTCTTTTTTTTTTAAATTTTCCTGTAGAAAACTTGCAACTTTTGATACATGGAGCTCACTGGCAGTCCATATAGCCATGGACAACACAGTAGTGATGGAAGAAATCCGTAAGTATCACGTGGAGGCAGAACGTGGCATATCCTCTGGCAGCAAGAGTGCTAGTACAACACAAGCATGAAGTAAATGTTCTGTATTAAAGCTGTGTCCCAGCATGCTAAAACCAGACGAGAATTGTGCTGTTCTAGGGCAAGGAAGTCCCTTGTTTGACGTTTGCTTCATCTGATAAAGCCTCTGACTTGGCACGGTGGCCTCTGCATCTGGAGAGAAGGTCTGCTGACCTTCAGGCAGTAGGTAGGAGCTGCTTGGAAGGTAGTGTCAAACTTGTTTCTGGCCACAGGTAGCGAGCAGTAAATGGATGCTTCCTCTCTCATGTAATGGGGTAGGAATGTCTCTGCTATTAGGTAGAATAAGAAAACTAGAACAGATTGCTGAAGAGGAAAATGAACAAAATTGGCAGGGGAGGCAGAGAGAAGGGAATCTCATCTTTTAAGGAGTGCTCACTAGTTATTTCTTCTTCTTTTTTTTCTTTCTGGTTTTTTTTTTTTTTTGGTGCATCCTGTCAACAGGATGGCTCTGGAGGCCGAGCAGCTGTGCAATGCTTGCTTGCTCGCTCATCCCTAGCACGCTTGCTCAGGCTGCGGTAACCAAAGCTGAACGCCTGCATTGCTGGTTGCTGCAGTCCTGCCTGGTCCTGGCCACACAAGCCCTCCCCTCGCTTGCTTTAGACTAACCCGTGAGGCAGTGCGCTTACACAGCACAAACCCACGCAGTGTTTTCTGCCAGGTTAGTGTTCTGAAACAGCACGTAGAACAGTCCAGTGAGCACTGGAGCTGGTGCAAGGTTACAGATGAGGCTGTGGCAGGCACCATTTAGGCTGGCTTTGGCTGCCGCGGAGACAAAAATCAATTAACAGATGATTTGTCCCTAGAGTGCAGGACAGTCACTTTACAAAGTCACATCTCTTATCAGGGGGTCTCAGCTGAGAGGCCGAGAAACGTGGGATCTGATTGAGAAGTGCCTGTCTAACCTTAGGTACAGATAGTCTTGTAAAGTTATATGCAGATGCCCTTGGCTTAAACAAGGGCCAGCGTGAGGACAGAAACTGGATTTATCTTTCATCTTCAGCCTGAAAGCATTATTTCTAGAACTGAAGCGTGCTGACTGCAAGGCTTGGATATGTTGCAGGCTCTTGTCTGTGTGGCTCGTGTTCAGCACTGACAGTGCTTCAAGTAATGTGTCCATACAGCGTGTGGGATGTTTGCTTCTTTTCCTCAAATGTGAATCATGATGTGCCTGTTCAGGGCCTGAAAGTCACTGTATGAGTGGGACACGTGTGTTATACGTCTGTAGATATACATTATATATCTTGTGCCCCAAACATGTGTCGATAGTGAAACATTCAGAAGTTAACGCTGTTTCACACGTTTGTTAAGTTTGGTCACTGTTCAGCCTAAGGTGTGTAGGAAATACCTTTTGCTACAGCAGTGAATAAAACATCTGTCTCCATCCCTTCTGAGTCAGTCTGTTGTACGAGAAAGGGGCTCTTAGCTGCATGTTGGAGAACCCTGTGCATCAGAAAGGTGTTGAGAAACCAAGACAGTAAAGCCAGTACCTGACAGCAGCCGCAGCAGGAGAGATGTTGTGTCAAATCTGTTGGAGTATATTTGCAGTAAATGGTTTGGATCCAGCTGGGAAGCTTTAGGCAGGTTCCGCTGTGCTGCAAAGCCTGCCAAAGAGGCTGGGTGAGTTTAGTCTCCGCCAAGCTCCCCACTGCTTAAACCAGGGTTAAACCTGTTCACACTGCAGCGCTGGACTGCCACTTGCTTTGCCCGGTGAGGAAACCTGCAGGGACACCCCGTGCAGCAACAGCGCTGGCTTGGCAGCTGATTTCAGATCATCAGAACAGGCAGGCTACTGCCAACAAAAAAAGCCATGATCTGTACTGTTCCAAGAGGATAAATCACTACGAATAATGACTTTCAATTTTCTCAAGACCTCCGGTCACTGTAATATGTCTGCGCATGAGAGATGCACTCATACGCCTTCTCCCTCCTTGACGGACGGCGTAGGGATCACCTGCAAACTCTTCAGCGCAGGTTGTCTCTCATACTGAGGCTTTAGAACGAAGTCCTGTTTCTTCTGCCTTGGGTGTAACATCCTCCTTGTTCGGCTGGGTTTGAAGCTCTTAGTAGTGAGCAAACACCCTGTTGAAATTGCTGGTGATGAAGGTGTTTACATCGTGTCCTACCTGCTAGAGTGTCCTGGCATTCAGCTGAGGCCAGGAATTAATTAAATTAGCCTCTGGCATTTTGTCTAATTGCCTTGGCTTTATAATTAAAGTGCTGTGGGTTTCTTTGGGGTTTGGGTTTTTTCTTCACACACCCAGCAAGTAATGAAATTGGCCGGTGGGACAGGTAGGCTTGGAGATGTTCCTGTACCAGAATTTACATGACCTGGTTGCGTTACAGCCTGGCTGTGTGTTTGCCAGACCTGTCGAATGAGGATGCATAGTGCTGATGTCACGCGTATGCCCCGGGGAGCTTTACTGCCCCATATCTTACAGGCAAAAGCTCATGCTGAAATTGTAGAGTTTAATGATCATCCTGCTTTAGGTCTCTAAAGTAGCTTCTGAATGATCCCCAATAAAATTTCTGAAGGCTGTAGTGAACTTTAGGAAAACCACAACTGCTTTAGATGCTATGTTTGTATCTTGTTACAGTGCTAATTATGGGTGAATATTTCCTGTGTTAAGCTGTAACGCTTTCCTCATTTGGTTCAACTGTCTTCATCTCCTCCATTAACAACTCTGCAGTACTCCAGATTTTTCTCTTTCTGCCTACACGCTCTCTGAAGTCAGGACTCTTGCCCGACCTCCTGATCAGCTCGTTCAACCTTGTTGGCACGGGTTGTTGCTTAGCTGCTCAACCGCTGGGAGAATTTGCATTTTAACAGCCCACCAGATGGTGGCTGTGAGTACAGCATGCTTTGGCATAATCTTGATGTCGGCTCAGATGAAATGCTGAGCCCTGCCAGAAGCCCTGCAGGGAGTACGTACATCGCATGACCCCAGCACTGGACTTCGTTACGCTTTTCTTTTGTTTTATAAAGTGTTGTAGGTATTTACTAAACAGCAGTTGTTGATCAGAGCTCGAATAGAATCACTCAAGGTCTAGAAACAGAGGTTATTTCTGATGCTTTCTGCTCATGTTCCCTTTCTGTAGGGCGGTTGTGCCAGTCCAACTTCCCGTGTGCTGGAGCTGCAGCATGCCCTGCTGTGGAGTCAGACGTACTCTATAACGGGTACCCAGAGGAAGCGGGGGTTAGAGATAGGCTCTCACTGTGGAAACCATTGGTGCTGCTGATACCTCTCCGCCTTGGGCTCACAGAGATCAATGAAGCCTATATTGAGACACTAAAGGTAGGGGACCTGGAGCTGAATTCTTGGTGTTCTGATGCTTAAGGACCCTGATGTGAATGAAGTCATTTCTGGAATTTGGTTTTGGGGTAAAAATAGTCAGAAATAATTGTCCTATTTTCAAAAGAAAACTGTGTTTAGAGACAATCCTTGTCAGAGGTCAGGGTATGGGTTCTTGCAGGTTTTAGTCAGGAAAATGTGTGGGGCTTTTGGGGGGGTTGTGGTTTCTTGGTGTTTGGGTTTTTTTTTTTTTTTTTGAGGATCTTACTTCACAACTTAATCTCAGTCCCTCTTTGTGTTCAGATGGTACCAACCTGCTGAAACATTTCTTCAGCACAGCTGTACTGGGCTTGGTGGCAGCCTGAGCATTAATGAACGTAGAGTTGCAAACTCCCTGTGGCTCTGAGGCTGAAGCTTGTACTGCAGACTGAGCCTAGAATTTGGCTGATGGTTGCAGTGTGGAGTATCAGGAGGCTGCAGAATTTAGGGCGTGCAGAGTACACGCACAAGACAGGGTGCACATTGTCTTGCGTACTAAAAGTAGCAGGCTCTGAGCTGCACGGGTAAGAGCTCCAGATTCATGCGAGGTTACTTGCCCTTAACTCCGTAGATGGTGCCTGGATACTGCAGATGGATAAGGAACTTAAACTATTTCCTGAACGATCGTTCCCTCCTAAGAGCACTGTTGCGACCTGATGACAGTTCCACAGTATCTTGCCACTGACTGCAGCAGAGCCAGGACTTGCCTGGACTGAGTCCTGGAGTAGTGCTGCTGCTTCTATTTGGTCCATCTGTCTGTTCCTGTCAGCAGTTAAAGGTGTTTTTGAGCTGCTTCTGTGTTACTTGAAAGCCCTGTGTTGCAGCCCTCAGCCTTCCTGGCTGAGCTTCTCTCCAGAAATGTCTGTTTCTGCTGATTTTTCGGTGTCCCCATCTTTCTTTTCCACTGCATTTTTGGATGTTTGCCTTTGTTGCCACCTGCTGTCTCACTGTCTGTCAGCTGTGTGTTTTTTGTATTGCTTTTCCAGCACTGCTTCATGATGCCCCAGTCCCTGGGAGTGATCGGAGGGAAACCAAACAGTGCTCACTACTTCATTGGCTATGTAGGTGAGTGCCCAGAGTACTGCAAAGACTTTCCAAGCATCTCCCCCCCAGCTAAAAAATGCTTGTGGAGCGATACAGCTCTCCTCCTTGGTCTGTGGTGTGTGCTGCAGGGTTCCTCTTTCCTGCTGGAAGTGTGGAAGGCTGCTGTGAATATCTTTGTGAGGACCCGAATGGTGTAGCTTTGAATGGTGGCTGTAGTACAGGCTGTGGACTTCCACTGTGTAATGCTAAATCCTGTCTAAATCCTAAATCTCTAAAGAGGTGTTCGTAGAGGCCTTTTCCAAGGCTCAGAGCTGACTTCCCTTCAGGGGCTTGCCTGGATTTAACTGCCCTTTAGTTGTTCCCTTCCTGAAATTTTACAAACTGTTGTCTGTTTGCTCTCCTCCTACCCTGTGATTTTTGTCTCTCTGCCTGAGACTTTAATCTGGTTGTGCCCTGGATTTCTGGGGCAGACTTGAGCTTACATGGGACCCTGGAAGGCATGTGCTGGAACAGTATCCAAATAGCGCCTGTGCCCAGGCTGTTGCTGTGGAGCAGGCACCGTGGCTCTGCTGGCAGCTGGCTCTTTGCCCGGATGAGAAGCATTTGGGGAAGTGACAGAAAACAAGTTGTCCCTAGAACGTGGGTTCTTCTGTGGGGTTATGAGAGCTGGCTCTGTCATCACCCTTCCTCCTCTTTGTATCTCACCCTTCGCTTATGAGAAGACCAGCTTTTTGGAACAGTTCTTCCTGTTCATGTCTCCTTGCCTGTCTGTCCAGGTGAGGAACTCATTTACCTGGATCCGCACACTACGCAGCCTGCAGTGGAGCCCAACGACAGCGGCCATCTCCCCGATGAAAGCTTCCACTGCCAGCACCCGCCCTGCAGAATGAGCATTGCCGAGCTCGACCCCTCCATTGCTGTGGTGCGTTCCTGCTGCTTGTTGCTGATCACCCGAAGGAGCGGTGTTGCGGGTCCTCTGTTTCACAGCTCTCCTTTTCCCCGGGGAACGGGCAAGGGCAGTGGTGGTGGGTTGGGTACTCTACAGGCATGCTGTGCTCTGGGCAGGTGCTGCCATGGGTTTCAGTAACGTTGGTGCAGAAGCTCCTTGTGCAGGAAGCGGTTTAGTACAGGGAAGTCTGCCATGCATGGCAATTAAATTCCAATCTTCATGGGGCAGTGTTCTTCTCTCAGGTTTAGCTTGGGGTTTGATTCCTGCCTTCTGATGGGCAGATCTGAATCCATTCCCAAATCCATAGCGTGATTCGGTGTGGCTTGTTTTCTGTTGTGCCTGAGATGCCTGCCCTTTGTTTCCGTGTGGGTTGGTTTCTGCCCAGTTTTCCTTCTGCAGTAGAGCAGACCATTACATTGATGCTTCCAGCACTTGGATAGTCTGGTCACATCAAACGTACGGGGAGCGTTCAGTTTAATGGGGCAGTGTAAGACACAGTTTAAAAGCAAGGCAGTTAGGCGGTGTAACTGCTCACAGTCCTGCTCCCGTTGCTTGGCATTAATACAAGGCTTTAAGACTGAAATGATCAATCTACAATATATAAAGAGAAGTTCTTTTTTTTACAGGGCTTTTTCTGCAACACAGAGGAGGACTTCAATGATTGGTGCCAACAAATCAAAAAGGTTTGTGTTTGTATCACCAGGAAAGGAATATAGGGTATTGTCTTGTTTCAAACCGCACGTTCTCTGCAGCCTGATCTCATTTTAAAGCATATAACAGTAGTTTATTAGAACACCAAAAAGAGCATAGCTCTCCCATTTTGCTGATGATGGGAGTCATCCCATCATCATTACCCCTTAAAGACCCAGAGCACCATGAGTACAGAGTTGTTGGTTCTCACAGCTCTAATCTTGCTCCACAGCTGTCCCTGGTAAGAGGAGCACTGCCGATGTTCGAACTGGTTGAACGCCAGCCGTCGCATTTCTCCAACCCTGATGTCCTCAATCTTACACCAGGTGAGGCCACACAGGGAGGTAGAGCTAACGGGTGAGCCAATCCCTTTGGTTTTCTGGAAATGGTGTGGAATTGCACAGTGACTTCTAGTATGTTCCTGTTTCCCCCGGAGTTTGATGTGGAGCTCTTAGGTCAATTGATCTAGTTCTTCGGCTTTCAACTAGTGGTTCACAGATCCCATAACACAGACTACTGTGTCCAGCTCTGGAGCCCTCAGCACAAGAAGGATATGGACCTATTGGAGTGGGTCCCACAAAGATGATCCGAGGGCTGGAGCCCCTCTGCTATGAGGACAGGCTGAGAGAGCTGGCGGGGTTCAGCCTGGAGAAGGCTCCAGGGAGACCTTATAGCGGCCTTCCAGTACCTGAAGGGGGCATATAAGAAAGCTGGGGAGGGGCTGTTTGCAAGGGCATGTAGCAATAGGATGAGGTGCAATGGTTTAAACTAGAGCAGGGCAGGTTTAGATGAGACATTAGGAAGAAGTTCTTTACACTGAGGGTGGTGAGATACTGGAACAGGTTGCCCAGAGAGGGGTGGAGGCCCCATCCCTGGAGACATTCAAGGCCAGGCTGGATGAGGCTCTGAGCAACCTGATCTAGTTAGAGATGTCCCTGCTCACTGCAAAGGGGTTGGACTAGATGGCCTTTAAAGGTCCCTTCCAACCCAACCCATTCTATGATCTCAGGATGATTTTTAGAATGAGTCTGTGATTGGTGGTGGTGACTGAGAGGAAGAAACTCCAGTTTGTAGGCCATCACAGCAATGTGAATCTATGATTTGTAAAAGGATGCTTGAAGGAATCAAAAGGGTCCATTGAAAAGGTTGAAAAATGAGTTTCTAGGTAATGAAAATGGTCAAAAACAGCACTGGTCGAACTTGGTTCCAGTGCAAGGCACTTCGTCCCTGTGCATGCGCCACTACCAGTGCAAAAAGGAACAAGTGCTGGGCAGTATCTTGGCTGTCAGACTCTGCTTATCATGTTAATAACGTGCACAGACATTGCAGGAGATAAAGAGCCATTGACAGCTTCTGCCAAGAGGAGTGAGTATGCGTGGACAAACTTATCCTGTCGCCAGGCATTGGACTATGTCCTGTCACTTGCATCCTGCACCCTGTGCTTCCTTGCTATCTGTTTCTCTCTCCCTTAGCATGAGCTTTCAAAGCCTTCCTTATCTCACTGCCCTTTTCTGTAAGAATGCTCGACTCCCTTAAACTGTCAATTGATCTTTGCCTGTATTAAGTTGTCCCTAATTGCTGCCTTTCTTACTCTTAAAAGTGTTTTAGTAATGGGCTACTTGTCCTTCTGCCTCTTCCCTAGATTGCAGAGCCTCTCCCATCTGCTATGGCCGTTCTGTTTCTCTTACAGTCCTACCCCTCACAAGAAGGATTAATCAGACTCTCATCAATGCCCAGTCTCTCGTTTTCAGTTTTCCTCAGAGAGTTGGGTTCTCTGCTGTGTTACTGAAGCGAAGGGGGCTGCTCCTCTGAGGAGCACCTCTGGAAGTTGTGCTGCCAGGACCCATGGGCACTGCAGTTTGATCGAGAACAGTGACACTAGGCATTTGCACGCACTACTATGGAATTAAAAGCTTGTCACAAAATGTTCAGGGGGACCTGCAGCCTTGCGTCCATGTGCTTCTCCTCTGTCCCCAGCCATCAGTTATCGCTGTTCAGCTTTTGGCTGGCTGCTCTGCTGAGTCCAGTGTGTGCTTTCTTGAAGCCTGAGATAATGTAGGTTTCTCCTTTATTTCCCCAGTTTGCCCATACGTTCTCACCTGAATTTCCCCTCTGGTAAAGTTGCTTCCCCTTTAGGTATGTGCTCCCTCCTCACCACAGAGTTGGAAGGATGGACAGGAGCGATCAAGTACATTACCTTTCCTCACAAAATGGGACTGTAGTAATTGGTTTTGGGAGAGTGCATGTTGTGTCATTACATTCCCCAGTTGTTGGATCAAAGGCAACTATAGCAGAAAACAAGTCTCTAATATGCGGGGCGGGGGGAAAGGTTCCTGTGTTGCTTAATTGGGCCAGAAATCTTCATGGATATTCGCCCAGACCTGGGTCAGTTCTCCTATTTGGAGCCTCTTGAAGCAGAACGGTCTTCTGCTAATACAGAGCTGCTGCCCAGGAAGGTCGTACAAAACAGTCACAGCACAGAATTACTCTGCACCGGGGCTGTGTTCGGGGTCTGAAACGTGGTGCACCTTCTGCGCACAGTATAATTCTCTCCAGTGCATTTTCTGTGCTACTGCTGTGTGCTATTTCTCATCCCTCCTCAGAGCCTTCACTCAAGGTGTGTCACGGAGTCTCTTGGAAATTGTGGGCCCGTGACACTCCGGTTCTGCTGCCCTGCAGCTGCTGGTCTCACCGACACGGAGCAGTCAGTATGTCCCACGGAGGTCATGCTTTCTCTTTCTCTTGCAGACTCCTCCGATGCTGACAGATTGGAAAGGTTCTTTGACTCAGAAGATGAAGACTTCGAAATCCTATCCCTTTGAAAACAAATAAGAGACTGACTTTGCAAATTTGTGTTATGTGTGGGGAGAAGGGGGGGAGGGAAGCTCCTTCGAGAGCCTGGGGCTACCGGTTTTCATAGGTGCTTGCTGCCATCCCCGCCTCTTGTCCATCCTGGCATTCTGTGCAGCCTCTGAGCGGAGCGCGCATTGTCTGCGTTGGGATGAAGAACAAAGTGGGTGTTACAGCCTTACTGGCTGGAGTCGGAATTTCTCAGCAGAAAACAGTTGCTGGAAGTGGATGCAGTGGTGCTTAGGAGTTCAAAGCCTATCTGTTACATCAGCAGGTCAGTTGGCCTTCCGGGGGAGGCATAGAAATTGTTAGAGCGCTAAATCCTTACATGGGGACTCCCCTCTGAAGCTTCAATAGAGCCACCCGTCACTTAGCAGGTGAAATGTACAGTTAATTCCTTTAGCAGCTTCTCTTCTCACTGGCCAACTTGGACTGCAGCTCACAACGCAAATGAACAGCAGATGAGTCCCAACGCGACAGCTGTGAAGCCCCGGGAGCGCAGGTGGCCGGGCTTCCTACCGTACAACTCCTGTTCATGCTTTGCAGTACACAGCGCATCCTCGCAGGTGCAGTACCCCTCTCCTGCTCACATCCTATGAAAAGGAAGTTGAGGGAACTTAAGCGACTGGCAATTCAGTAAGCGAAACGCTCTCTGGGAAGGTGGAGCAGACCCACGCCGCTGGGGAGGAACGTCTTAATCTCTGTTTACATAACAGCAGAAAGAATGGAAGGAGAATAGAAAATGTGCGTGCGTTCAGTGAGTCGATAAAGCATTGTGCTTCTACAACGGATTAACCTCTACAGCAAGTTATCTTCAGGAAAGCTGCTTCAAGCAGAGAATTGGATTCCACAGCCCTGGGGAAAAAAAAAAAAGAAGTCTACAGCTGGGAGAGGCAAAACAGGACAGCTGAGATCTGCCAGTCGTGTGCCTGCTTGTTCCTGGGCCCCAGTGTGCTGGCATAGCGGCTAGGGAATTAATCCTGTCGGTACCAAAAACGTGAGCTATAAAAGTCCTCAAGGTATTCTCAGTGGGTTGTTCTGCAGTTCCTCCTATTACTCCTGTTAGACATTCCCTTTCCAAATCAGAAGAGGTGCCTGAAGGCCAAGTTTCCGTTTCCTGTTTCCTTTTGTCCTCTGCCAGCTCCCGCTCCCTGCAGAGTATGCACAAAGGCACCGTAGGAGCTAACCCAGAGAAACCCATTTTGAGTAATCATCCCAAAGAGGGCAGTGAAGAGAGAATGCCTTGAGAAGGTCCAGTTATACTGGAAATTTTAGCTACTTCAAGATGATAGCTCTGCCTAGGGCCCTTCTCCACACAGAATTCAGAGAAAGGTCTTAACGCAAACTGCAATAGAAGTTGCTGAAGTAGTTTCCTTAGTGCATGCTGCAGATTGCAAACCTGTTTACAAGGCTTTGTTTTGTACATTTAGGATCGGAACCTGTCAGTTGATGCTTTTATGCCCAAGGATGGTGACAGCTGGCTAGAAATGACCTATTTCCCCCATGACTGACCTACTGACGCTCTAACTGTCCCCGTGCTATCCAAAAGCAGAGGTTTGAACTGGGAACCACAATGCTTCTGTCACTAAATTATTATTTGCTGCTTTCTGCCTGCTTTTCCTCTTCTCCCTTGTAGTTAGGGGAAGAGGCAGCAGAGGAAGTGGGGCTGTGCTCCATTCATCTGCTTTCAATTTGTATCTGAATAAACAGATCTAAAACCTTTGTTGTGTGGCCTAATGTTCTTGCACATGAAGGTGGTGGTGGGTGGTACTGAGAAACCCTGCGCTGCGGTTGGGACTGCTGTCAAATTGAGTGCAGTTTTGACCCTGTTAGGGCAGCGAAGGCAGATGGGAGCAAAAGCCGAACTACATGCAAGGTTGACTTTATCTTCCTTTTGGTGTACCCGAGAGAAGAGGGGCTGGCTGCTCAGGGCAGAGAAGTTAAAAACATTTCCATAACAATTCTGCTACTTGAATTTTAAGCAGCACAGCCTCTCTCCGCTTCTAAAACAGCGTAACCTCTTGCAAGACTGGATGTGCTTTTTTGGCGAGTCTCTGCCATGTGTTGTGCTTTTGAGGTTGAGGGGAAAGAGCCAAGCAGAGGCTTAAAACTTTTGGCATTGGTGGGTGGAAAGTGAAACTTGTTTCCTTCGAGACTGCCTGCCTGCTGTTTAGCTAGCTAACCGATAGCTTTTCATAGCATCAGTTTCCAGCTAGCCTTTTAAACCTCAGCTCTGCAGTAGCAAATGTTACAGAAGTGTAGTCATTTCAGTGACCATTTTTTGTGTTTGCTGTGCAAGGGCCGGACTCAGTGCTTGAACTTTGAGGCTCCTTTTGTTTGTCATCTTCCAGTGTTGCTGGCAGGGCCTGATTCAGCGTTACAGGTGCTCGCATCCTTCACGAGGAGTGTTTCTGCTACCAAGGAGCTGTGCAGCTGCAGAGTGAAGGCAGCGGCTTTTTCCATTTCGGCTGATGTTTGTATGAGCAATTTTGTTTTAAACATTTACCACCTTCTCCCTGCTAGTGGGTCAGTTCAATCCACCTCTCTCCGAGCTAGAGCAGGATTTAATCTCTGTATCGGCCAGCTTGGAGATCAGTCCAGTCCACGCTGCTAGAAGGCGAGTTAACTGTCCAGCAGATAGAGACATTAGCTCTCCTTGGTCATCCCCACATCTCAGTGCACCTTGCAAACGATTCAATTTAACATTCCAGTTTATTGTAGTTCACTGGTCATTACTGATGACTTACGATGAATTCATGGCTGATTGATCTGCTTTGGCAGCCTGGGATGGGCTGTTTAAATAGCACAGAGGTCTGTGTAGGAGTCACAGGTGACAATTCCTCTCATCTTGGCCACAGGAGTAACTTGACCAGTCTAAAATAATGTATGTGCCACTCACCCTTCGCACTGGCCTTGCTATGAGCTAATACATCCATTTCAGACTCTTACCTGCTCATAGGAGTTTCCTTATTGTTCTCGCCGAGCAGCTGAGAAGCAGACTTGAATTCGTCTTTCCCTTCATTCCACGGCTCTAGCAAACCGCTCTCCCTGGATTTAGCGCCTGAACGCAGCACCTTCACCTCCCTTATATCCTTCTAGAAGATAAGTGATCATACTGCAAATAAAGAGAAAAATGCCCTGTGCAAAACGGTTAAAAGAATTTATTAGCGAGTCCTCTACAAACTGGTTTTGGCACGGGGGATGCGTTTACTAGAGAGACAGCAGAATTGGAAACACAGCAGTTCCCCCAAACTGGGAATGCCTTTGCCTGCCCGTTGCTGCTGTCCCCGTGCCGGGGGAGCCCTGCACTGCAGGACTGCGGCTAGAACTCCTACTTGAGCTAGGGAGGTTTTTATATGGAATTTGTTACATGCTCATTGCATGTTCATGTATAAAATACAGCAGGGGCTACACAGGGTGCAGGGGAGGAGCAGGTAAAATGATGAGGACATCAGCACCATGCTGGACCCAATACACGGGATCTAAGCTGTAGTACCAGAACGTGATGTAGGGGAGTTGCCCAAGCGAGGAAGATCCAAAAGGCGAGTTTTCCCTTGGGTATAAAAGAATAACCTGCATAAAGTTTTATTTCCAGAGTTCTCCCAAAGGTTTATTCTGAACCTCCTGCATGGTTTCCTCCGTGACGGACTTGATTTCTCTGTGCAAGTCTTCTACGCTCTTTGAAGCATCCATTGTCTGTTTCCGAGAGAAAAAAATACAGAAACACGTTCCTCAATTAACACCACGAAATGAGAAAAAGTCACTTTGCTGTTATACCTGCTCCCCCCCTTACTCAGTAATGTTACTATGCATGAGCAGTGAAACGAGCTAATTGCATCTCCTGTGCACTGCTTCTGGATAGGAATTGGAAAAAAAATCTATTTTATTTAGGAATAGATATTTAATAATAGATGTGGAGCTGGGTGAAGGGAAACAGAAGAAACTGCTGCTGCTGTATGTTGTTTGCGGATTGTCTTTGGGGCATCAGACATTAAGGCGGGTAAGCGTTCTTCATCCTGTACCGTAGTGTCCCAGAAACGTCTGTGTATTGATCCTTTGGTGGTTCTTCAAAATAAACTCCACCCATGAACAGGAACCTCTAAAAATCTATCCTGTGATGTTCCAGTTTCGGATTTGTTGGCGTATTTTTAAACGCGGCAGTAAAAGGTGGTGTTGCTTTACGGTGCTGGCGTGATGCTATTGAAAGAACAGCAGCATCACTGCCGGGTGGCTGCGGGAGTGACCCGGGTGAAGAAAGGAGTTGGGGGTGAGATGTAAAGAGGTGCAGCTTTACCACAGTGACCCGTGCAGCACTGGGTCTGCACCTGACGGCGGTGCTGAGACAGCGCAGGCTGCGAGGACAGGCAACGAACAGACCTCACGATGACACGGCAGTCTTTTCGTTACAGCACAGCCAGCGCCCAACGAACAGACCTCACGATGACACGGCAGTCTTTTCGTTACAGCACAGCCAGCGCCCCACCTTTGTGCTCAGGCGACAGTCTCAGGCAGCTTGCTGAGTTCCATTTATCTGCATAACCAACCGTACCAAGCTGCCGTTCAGGCCCTGGACTAAACAGTTCTTCGGGCAATGTTTGACAGTTGTGGACTTCAGGATATTTTCAACAGATGCGTTGAAAAAAAACTCCTTTCACGTTTGTTTTTTTTTCATAGAAAACAAAAAGAAACAACAAAAGACAGGTAATAAGAGAAATGTGTTCCCCTGATGGAATCTCTGAAAAAAAA
>VXBH01004419.1:316164-382182 GCA_013400035.1 Rynchops niger | reverse complement strand
CCCCCCCCCCCCCCCCCCCCCCCGGGCCTGTCCGGCTGAGGGCCGCCCGGGCGCCATTGCTGCCTCCAGCGGGACAGGCGCGGGGCTGCGGGGCTCAGGAGCGTGGGCGGGCGGACTGGGTTTGCCCTCCCCTGAGGGGCGGGTGAGGCTGCCTTGGCTCGGCTGGGGTTTGGCGGGTGGTTGGTCAGGGCGGAAGGGAGAGCGTCTGCCTGAGGCGCTACGCGATGGGTGTCCCCCCGCCCCCCTGCTGTACCGCCTGGCGGGTGGTAGTCACACGGACAGGGGCTTGATTCCGGCTCCTCACAAGCCTCTTCCTCTGGGCGAGGAACCCCCCCCCCAGGGCCGGGGCGGTGAGGAGGGGAGCTCGCACATGAGCTAGGCCTCTGCTTTCCAGGGTGAGGATGGGGATTTCCTCTGCGGCCCCCCACCGCTCTGTGTGGAGTCGCTGGGCTCAGCTAAGATGGCTGACGAGCTTCCACAGGAGGATTTTGCCACAGCAGAGCATGAATTATGCCTCGGGGACGCTTCAGCAGAGGAAGCTGCCAGGTGTGCCCACGAGTGTGGTTTCCAGGCCGCGGGGTATGAGGCCTCGGGGCAGGAGAGCGTTCCACGCAGCCTCCTGCAGCTTCCAGGAGGTCATGCTGACTAGTGAGCGTTACAGAGTGCAGCGCCTGCCCTTCTCCCATCTGTCTGACAGAGATGTGGCTTTCTTTGAGGGCATAATGCCTGGTAGAGTCATCACAAATCCAGAGGAATTGAAACCATTTAATGTGGACTGGCTTAAATCAGTCCGAGGTGAGTGAGCTCGTTTGTTTGTCAGTTTTGGTAAAGCCTCCGCTCTGCTTCTGTTAAGGCACCAGAATGAAAAGTCTGCCAAAGAAAATCTCCTCTCTTGTCTATAGCAGACCATGTCTTTACAGACCAGGCAAAATAAGTTTTCCTCATAGCAAATACTCGTTTGAGAGTTACCTGGTTTCTGGTACTCTTTCAGGCTTTCATTAAAAAAATTAATCTTAGTGGCCAGTCTGGCCCAAACCACGACATCCCTGTTACTATTACTTATTAATTTTTTTCTGAAACAGATTTTTTCACTTAACAGCACCTGAAGTTTTGGCTGAACCTCAGAAAACAAGTGGTGTGATTTTTCTGTTTTGTTAAAGATTTCATGAGAATATAAAAAATTTCGCATTGCCCCCACTGGCAACCAAGTCTACGTATACAGACAAAGCTTTTCCAGTGCATTAAGGGAAAGCCCACTATTAAAAATGTTTGGTTTAAAAGTGGTTAAAATGCCTCTACCTCAGAGGGGAGGGAGTGGTGTTATTTTGGACATCGTGCTTTACCACCTTTTTCTTTCCGACCTCTGTGGAGCCCACAACTTGCCTTGAGAGTCACTTGCTTTCATTGCAGGCTGTAGCAAGCTGATGTTGAAGCCGCAGACGACAGCAGAGGTGTCTCAGGTTCTCAGGTAACTTGCACCTTTTCTGCTGGACTTTGTGGTGAGGAAACTCAGGTTTATTCTGGCAGGGTCCGGCAGATGAAGGGAACATCGAGGTGTTCAGGCATTGGTTGCTCAAGCACTGGAATTGCTGAAGCTGTTTTCTTCTTGGCTGCATGTCTTGTGGTTGAGCTCTGGTGACTTCAGCTCGCCCTTCGATTGCCCATGTTTCCTGATGTAGCTTTTGTTCCAGGTGCTCCCAGGATGGGAGACACTGCATGCCCGTTGCTAGTCTGGAGGAATGTGTGTACTGATAAGCACGTTGCTAGGCAGTGGCTTATCTGCCACTAGATAGGCAGTGTTGCTTATCTAAAAAAGCCTACAGATTCCCGATTAAGAATGTTTTCACATAGATGACATTTTTCAGGGCAGAAAGGTACTTCCATCTTTAGGCTAAACGGTGCTTAATTTTAAGGATTGTTGAGCACTCTTGCAACAGTAGACTTTCATGTGGAAGTGAAACTCTTCAGATAGACTTATTGGATTATTATATTTAAGGCAATGGATTATTGCCTTAAAATGCATAAGACTTCAGAAGCCTTTTTTCTTCCAGGTACTGCCATGAGAGGAACCTGGCAGTGAACCCACAGGGGGGTAACACAGGCCTTGTTGGAGGCAGCGTTCCCGTCTTTGATGAGATCATTCTCTCCACTGTTCTCATGAACCAGATCATCAGCTTTGACAAGGTGTCTGGTAAATATCGTAGAGATGTGAGGCACAGAAATGAGCCCCAGGCCCTAAGCCAGACATTTTCCTGGGAGGCGATAACTGTGGGATCAGCAAGGTTCAGCCCAGCAGCATCATAAGGGGCATCAAAGGTGTGTTTCATCCAGGCTCCTCCTGCTGTTGTAATCCTTAGGTTATAACAGCAGCAGATGTAAAAATACATCTGGTGGCAGAAGGAAGAAGAAAGAAATACGAGAAACATGGACATCCTATTAGCTGTTCATAAATTAAATGAAAAACTCAGCAGGTGGAGCAGAACGACAGTGTTGAAGAAGGCACCTGATAACAACACTAGCAGCGGGATGGGGAAAACTTACAGGTTGTTTGGATTTGGAGAGTTAGGAATTAGGCTGGTTTGAGTGTTTCAGCTCTTAAAACAGAGACAGGGAGAATGACAGGCAGAGATATACTTCACGTTGCTGTTTCACTTGTCCAGAGTTGTGGATGACCAGATGTCAAGGCACTGGTAGAGCTCCCCTTGGTTTGAGGAGGGGTAGGACAACGCCCGGTAGCACGCACAGACTGCTTGTGTGTTTAAAATCAATCCCAGAAAGTCGTGGAGGAAGAGGTGGTTGTGTCTGCTTGCACACCCTCTCCCTTGAGGAGGCACCTTGTTGGGCATCAGCTTGTAGCAGGACATTTATGTTTCAGGAATCCTTGTGTGCCAAGCTGGCTGCATCTTAGAGAAACTCAACGAGTACTTGGAGGAGCAGGGGTTTATCATGCCACTTGACTTGGGAGCGAAAGGTAGCTGTCACATCGGCGGTAATGTGGCCACAAATGCTGGAGGCTTACGGCTCTTGAGATACGGCTCTCTCCGAGGGACAGTGCTAGGACTGGAAGTGGTAAGGCGAGTACCTGGCAGTTCCCTTCTGTACCTAACCCTCTGCTTCTTACCATTTCCTGCTGTTCTAGCCCTTAGCTACCCATTATGCAGACAAGTGTCTCTCCAGGCTTCCACTCTTAAATTTTCGTTGTTTGGCTCTTTTGAGAAGGGGCAACAAGTGTCTTCATGGATGTAGCATCTGTTATTGCTGCTGTAGTTTCCAGCTTCTACCTCTGTCCTTGCTGACAGAAGGGATATTAGGTGGTTTTCTAAG
Organism: Rynchops niger; assembly: GCA_013400035.1. NCBI lineage: Eukaryota > Metazoa > Chordata > Aves > Charadriiformes > Laridae > Rynchops > Rynchops niger. Next base: position 378,858 of record VXBH01004419.1, on the reverse strand, counting down.
CCAGAGAAGTGAAAAGAAGGTAGGGAGAGATTTGGTCATTCCAAGTTACCTGCATGAGGTTGGTTCCTCTGTGGAGCAGTGGGTCTCTGGAGCACTCTGCTGAATCCATCCTGCAGCACTCTCATCTCATGGCTGCTCACTCAACTTTTAATAGAGCTATCCGCTTTCCGTTAGTTTGGCTGCTGGCTTTCTCCTAGAGTCTTTGCTGTTTCTCAGCCTGCTTCTGCCCTACAGGCCTGTGTCTCTGCATGTAGAGGCTGTTTCTATGAGATTTCAGGGTTTGGGAGGAGAGAGCTAACAGGAAATAAATTGGGTAGGTAACAAAAGCCTGGTTTGGTTTTATTGTGTAGGCCCAGAAAGGAGGGCTTTTGTCTCTAGCATCTAAACAGCCTTTAATAACATGTCTTAGAGACATTCAGCCTTGATTTAATGCTCAAGTGGTGAAGGGCTTACTTCATTCTGGTTAGCTATGTTCACTGTTTCAAATAGTTTCCTTATTTCTATTGAATAACGGGAGCTGGGGCTGCAAAGAGCATCTGATCTTGTCCACTGCTGCTAAGAAAAGTGGAGCAAACTCGATCTTCCACTATTACTTATCTGGCTGGAACATGTGCAAACAGCACCATAAAAAAAAAAAAAAAGCAGAAAAGAGGAACTGTGGGAACGGGCTGCAGCTGTCCTCTACTCAAGGCTAGTGGCAGCTTTTTGTCAACTTCGTAGTAGACAAGCTTATGACAGCAGATTTCTATGTAGGTGCTTTAACCAGGTCTCTGTATTTCCACAGGTGCTGGCTGATGGCTCAGTTATGGACTGCTTGGCGTCTCTGCGCAAAGATAACACTGGCTATGACTTGAAGCAACTTTTCATCGGATCTGAGGGGACCTTGGGAGTTATCACTGCTGTCTCCATACTGTGTCCTCAGAAACCTAAGGCTGTGAATCTGGCATTCCTAGGTAGGAGTTAATAATTTCACACCTGAATTCAGAGGCTGGGAAAGGAATAGGAATAGGAGGATGAAGAGGCAGGCAGGGCAGTGCCCTCACTGACGAGGGCCCGGTCTGACAGTGCCCGAGCAAGCTGAGCAGGGCGAGTCTGGTGACAGGAAGCAGAGGCAGCCACAATCCAGTGGTCGCTGCATGAGTCTGTAGTGACAAGGCAAGGCTGGGAAGTCAAGTCTACAGGTGACGGTCTGGATCAGCAGGGTACCTGGCCAGGCACAGCTGCTTGAAAGCTGTTTCCGAGTCTGCTTTTTAGCAGAGTTGCTTGTGGGGAGACTTCACTGAGGCTGGGGTTTTTTTTCTCCCTCCAAGGCCAGCAGGGACTTTTCAGACAGCTTGCTGTTATCAGCTGTGGCCTTGGGAGCAGAGAACTAAACTGTCAGGAGGGGAAAAGTAGACTCCAAGTGCCGACCGATCTGTGGAGTATGCGCAGTTCAGCCCAGAATTTGCTTGGACTCACAGTAGCCTTTAAATTTCCCTTGGGTTGCCTTCTTGCCTGTGCTGAGAACTGAGAGCGGGGTAGACATTTTGGTACGAACTGTCTTAGAGTGTTCAAGAGGTCCTTGCCACAGCAAAGACTAATTGCCTATCCTCCTGCTGTTCTGCTCTGAAACCTTGCCCAGCTCAAACTGTTAGAGGAACTGCTGATCTAAATCCACACAGGATAGCAGTTTACGTTTTCTGGAGATGGGAGAGATGACTTGAAGCCTGGTAGACTTTTAAAAACTTTTTACAAGGTTTTTGGGGGGTGGTTTTTGTTCCTGATTCCTCTCTGTGTTCCCTCTGAAGGGTGTCAGAGTTTCACTAAGATTCTGGAAACATTTACAACCTGCAGAGCCATGCTGGGAGAGATCCTGTCTGCCTATGAGTTCATGGATGAGAAGTGCATGGAATTGGTTGAGAAACATCTCAAGCTGTCCAGCCCAGTGGCAGGTACCAGCGTCATTTGTGCTGTTAGAAAGAGGCATTGTACTTCTTAGGGATTTTTAGCCTAGTTTTATCTATAACTCTATACATCTATATAGATACACATGTCAGTCAGCATGTTATTCACCAAGGGGAAATCATGCTTGACCAATCTGATCCCTTCTATGATGGACTGACTGGCTGGGTGGATCAGGGGAGGGCACTGGATGTTGTCTGCCTTGACTTCAGCAAGGCTTTTGGCAGTCTCCCATAACATCCTCATAGGTAAGCTTAGGCAGTGCGGGTTGGATGAATGGACAGTGAGGTGGATGGAGAACTGGCTGAACGGCAGAGCTCAGAGGGTTGTGATCCGCAGCGCAGAGTCCAGTTGGAGGCCTGTAACTAGCAGTGTTCCCCAGGTGTCGGTACTGGGTCCGGTCTTGTTCAATATATTAATCAATGATGGATGAGGGGACAAAGTGTACCCTCAGCATGTTTGCTGATGACACAAAGCTGGGAGGGGTGGCTGACACACCAGAAGGCTGTGCCTCCATACAGAGAGACCTGGACAGGCTGGAGAGTTGAGCGGAGAGGAAGTAATGAAGTTCAACAAGGGCAAGTGTGGAGTCCTGCACTTGAGGCTGAATAACCCCATACACCAGTACAGGTTAGGGGTTGACCTGCTGGAAGGTAGCTCTGCAGAGAGAGACCTGGGAGTCCTTGTGGACAACAAGTTGCCCAGGAGCCAGCAATGTGCCCTTGTGGCCAAGGTGGCCAATGGTCTCCTGGGGCACATTAACAAGAGCGTGGTGAGCAGGTGGAGGAAAGTCATCCTACCCCTCTACTCTGCCTTGGTGAGGCCGCAGCTGGAGCACTGTGTCCAGTTCTGGGCTCCCCAGTTCAAGAAGGACTGGGAACTGCTGGACAGTCCAGCGGAGCCTACAAAGATGATCAGGGGATTGGAGCATCTCTTTTATGAGGAAAGGCTGAGAGACCTGGATCTGTTTAACCTGAAGGAGAGAAGACTGAGAGGGGATCTCCTCAATGCTTATAAATATCTGAAGGGTGGGTGTCAAGAGGATGGGGCAAGACTCCTTTCAGTGGTGCCAGGTGACAGCACAAGGGGCAACGAGCACAAGCTAGAACACAGGAAATTCCCTCTCAACACGAGGAAAAACTTCTTTCCTTTGAGGGTGCCAGAGCCCTCGAACAGGCTGCCCAGAGGTTCTGGAGTCTCCTTCTCTGGAGATATTCAAAACCCGCTTGGATGTGTTCCTGTGTGACCCTGCTTTGGCAGGGGGTTGGACTAGATGATCTCCAAAGGTCCCTTCCAGCCTCTGCCATTCTGTGATTCTGTGTGGGCATTCCTCGTAATTTTTATACCTAGTATTCAATTTGAAACACATTTGGTGGCAGTCTTTAAAGGTGAGGCTTTTTACATCTACTTGTTCCCACAGAACTGCTAGTTTTCTGAAAAGTGGTGGCTAGGTAAAGAATAGAGCCTGTAAGTGAAGTGCCCTACAGATAAAAGATCGCCACTTGAGCTGCCCTTCCACAAAGCACCGGAGAATCTGGGCAGTAGAGCGACCTCATGAAATGTGCCAGGCTTGGGTAAAGCTCCAGAACCTGCACTAAATTCCTGTGCCTTTACCCCAGAGCATCTGCTTATTAATTTTTCCCTCACTTTCAGGCAGCCCTTTTTATGTTTTAATTGAAACTTCCGGCTCCAGCTCAACCCATGATGAAGAAAAATTGAACAACTTCCTAGAAGAGGCCATGACTTCTGGTTTGGTCACTGATGGAACTGTGGCAACGGATGATAAAAAAATAAAGGCAAGTCATCGTTTCCTCTTGCACAAATCTCTTTGACGTGATTCTTTACTTGGATTTGTGTTTTCAATAGGGATATGTTCAGACTGATCTTTGGTATAAACGTCCTTGGGTGATCTGGTAGCTTATTTGTCATATTGAGTAAGAACGCTAAGGGAGAATACTTACCACTGCTGATTCTTCCCAGAAAGCCTGAGTATTCGGGGTTTCAGTGGATGCTTTGTCTTGTAAAAAGATCAGAATAATGAATTACATCTTCTAGTAGTTGCAGGGGTAGGACCCAAACTGCCTGAAAACTGTGGAAACCAGAAGCTCAGTTGTCAGCCAGGCCAGGAGTGAGCAGAGTCCTGTAGGCCAGCGTGACAGTGTGTTAGAGCCAGAGACTGTGGTCTCGCGGAACAAGACAGACACAGTGTGTCAGTGAGGAGGAAAGTGATTTGTGTCTGCCCAGTGAATATGAGTCTCTTCCACCGAGCCATGTTTCTTCCAACCCCAGTTCCCAAACCAAGCCTTGCAGTACTAAACTGGAGGAGGCACATCCCCACTTCTTGGGAAATGCGAAACAGATTTGGAGAGAACGCCCATGCCTGTGTTCTGTCTGTGGCACTGTCAAGCTTGAAGAGTTGGTGTATCGCTTTACTGTATGATGCAGCCAAGAAAGCATTATAACTAGCTTCCAAGAGGGAGAGGATATTGGGGGAAATCAGAAGTTAATGTTAAATGCAAAGAATCAAGGCTCTTTTTCCCTCTGTGCAACAAAGCATGGAACCCAAGAGACGCTTGGTTTATTTGATTTCCTTTGGTTCATCAGACGCTGTGGAGCCTGCGGGAGAGGATCACAGAGGCCCTCACTCACGATGGCTATGTCTACAAATATGACATCTCCCTGCCTGTGGGAAAGCTGTATGATCTTGTGACTGACACCAGGGCTCGGCTGGGCCACAGTGCCAAAAACGTGGTGGGCTACGGCCACTTGGGTAAGTGTAGATGCTGGGAAAGGAGGTTATTGCTCTTTTGTGCTCTGGATTTTGCTGTGCAACTTCTTAGTAGTTTTAAAGATTGTTTTTAGAGTAGTGAGAGGCATAGACTAAATAGCTGAGAGCTGTCAGAAGAGGAGAATGCATAAGGTTCTTTGTGTCCGAATTTCATTGCTTTCAGACTGTATTGCATATATTAATGGCAGGTTACTAGCCAGCCAGACACTGAACTCAGCATTTGTATCTTCTTGCTGTGTAATTTCTGTTTTAAGTATGGAGGTTGTTTAATTGGACCGTTAGTTTGACTAACGTACTTAGAAACATTTGATAAATAAACACTCTTGTCCAAAGTGATTGATCATATTGGAAATCAATTGTGTCCGAGCCATTAACCCTCCAAAAGAGAGTGATAAAGATAATGCACAGAAAGGCCAGTACACTTGTCAGAATGCTTTGAAACTACTTTGATTTTACATACAGGTAAATTGGTAGCTTACCAGAGCTGTTCTGTTTAAAATAAAATAAAAAAAAAGAACAGAGCACGCTTCAGCATGCTTGATTTGAAAGACATGGAAAGACAAGTCTGCATAACAAAGGCTGCCTCTGTTAGCGCTTATTATTGAGGATTGAAATGTGTACTGTGAGAGTTTGCTGGGATGCAGGAAGAGGTTCCGGAGTGAGAATGAATAATTTGTGTTTACGCGCTCTGCCCTCTGAACACCCAGCAAGATGTGCTTAATCAAATACCATCACACACAAGTGGCGAAAGGAAAAAATGTTCTGCTTGCTTTGTTTCTGTTGACACAGTGCCAAAGTGCATTTAGAACATTGCACAAACATAATAGGGAGAGAGAAAGTGGTGAAGGGCCATATTAAAATCTAATGATCGTTAAGAAATAGCATTGGAGAAGTCAGTGCCAGGCCATCTCGGTAGCGGGACAATTAACGCAGCACAGTTGTTTGAATTTTAAAATCACAAGAGTGGGAATTTGAAAGTAGCTTAACTCAGAAAACTTCTTCAACTATTGGACTGAAAGCATGGAAGAACAAAGATCCTATTTGAATTATTTGTGCATGGAGAGGTTTGATGTTTGTAGAAGGACAGTGAACTTGTTCTTTTTTGCAGTTTGGAGACTAACAAAGGCACCTTTGTTTGAGTATGTGGAGGAGACAGTAATAAGTCTTTATTGTAGCGCCGCTGAGTTTTTATTAGACTCACCTTTGCAATGTTTTCTTCCAGGAGATGGAAACCTGCACTTGAACATCACAGCAGACTCCTATAGCCATTCCCTGCTGGATGCCATTGAGCCGTTTGTGTATGAGTGGACTGCAAGGTACCATGGCAGTATCAGTGCGGAGCATGGACTGGGCTTCAAGAAAAAGCAGTTCATTCAGTACAGCAAACCCAGTGAGGCAGTCTCTCTCATGCAGCGTTTCAAAGCCATGTTAGACCCTAAAGGGATCCTCAATCCATATAAGATGCTGCCCTCCGGTTCCTGAGAGCAACGTGCACTGAGAAGTGAACAGATACCATCGTGTGAGGGTGGCATCTTTAGCTCGGTAACTGCACTTTAGCCATAAACAAACTGATGGATCAAGCAAGCATGGGGAATGCTTTATGGTTTATTTCTTTAGTGTGATGGAACAAGTAAAGGAGCATGGTTCCTCTTTTCAGGGGTGCCTGCTCTTTCTGAAGGTGGGTTTGACCATGTGCGTTGCCTATTTCCTATAAAACCAAGTGTGCAGACACTGTGCGTGGATTTTCCAGCTCTCTTTCCCCTTGGTTTGCTCTGATTAATTAGTGAAGTGACACCAGCCAGAGGCGGCATTTTCTCACTTGGGGTGTGCAAGTGAAGCGTCGGAGGCACAGGAGAAGAACCTGTGGATGCTATACTGCCATGTCAGAGTGAAAACGTTGCTCTTCCTCACTTGTTTTCATGTAATATGTTTGCTGCTCCCACAGGCATCAGTGTTGTCCCACCTACATCATGCAGGTACAGCTTTGCAGTCCTGGGTACTGCTTCTGAGTAGTATCAACTGGAGGGGAAATAACAGCAGCCAGGCTGAGGGAAGGGATCTCATGACATCTGTCTGGCAGTTATTTCCTGCTTCTTTGTCTTCCAGTCTTCCTTGTCTTCCTGATTTGTTCTTGCAGAGGGTAAGAGCCATTATCCTAATGATTTCCATAAAATCTGTATCCATTGCAACCAGCAAACTAGATTAGCCTGAGTGGAGATAATGACAGCGATGTTAAAATCACCCGAAGTTTTCTCTGGGCTGTGCATGTGGTGCATTAAGGCAAAAGAGATTTCTGTGCACAGGAGTGCTAATTTACATTCCCAAGGTGCCCCCTAATCCTGGTGGAGGTGGTTCTGAGGCTCCCTGGCCAGTGGGCAGACTGGTGCCCACATCCAGTGCCCTGCCTGAGTTGGTGAGGCTACAGAACGGTAAAGACAGCTGTTAACTCAAAAGCAGCTTGGAAGATTTGTCAATAATCAGGAAAATAAAAGTAGGAAAATAAAATCAGCCTGTTGGGCATTCGGGGGGATCCCCGATGATGAAAGATGCATAAAGAAAAATAGGCATACTCAAGCAGGAGGATGAGAGAAAGAACATGATAGTGTAGGAAAGTATCAGAAGTCAGCACAAAACCTAATGGAAGGGGAGCGTGATCCTGTTTTTAAAGTAGACTGATTTTACTCATGTACATTCTCTCATCACTTTTGTCTGCCCTCTCAAGCTTGTGTCACCTGTGCTGCATGTCCATATGGTCTGGCCAGGGACACTTGTTTGGATGGCCCTTTTATACCTCTTAGGAGTCACTGATTATTATGGAACAATCCTTTTGACTCGGAATCTTGCTTGATCATCTGCAAATCCCAGGCACTGTCTCTGTTTCTTCAGTTTGAGTATATTTTAGTAAAGATTTTAGTAAGGCTTTTGCTACTGTCCCTCACAGCATCCTGCTGGACAAGTCCAGCTGTGAGATGAGCAGGTCCGTGGTACACTGGGTGAAGAACTGGCTGGATGGCAGGGCTCAAGGGGTTGTAGTGAATGGAGCTACATCTGGCTGGCGACGGGTCACCAGCGGTGTTCCTCAGGGCTCGGTCCTAGGGACAGAGCCAGTCAGTATTTTTGTCAGTGATCTGGATGCAGCAGTTGAATGCACCATTAGCAATTTTGCTCACAATACCAAACTGGGAAGTGCTGTTGACTGTCTTGAGGGACAAGAGGCCTTGCAGGGGGAATCTGGATAGACTGGAGCACTGGGCAGTGGCCAATGGCGTGACATTTAACAAGTCCCAGTGTTGGCTTCTGCACTTGGGACAGAATTAACACGGGGTGCAAGTATAAATTGGGAGAGGAGTGGCTGGAGAGCAGCCCTGCAGAAAGGGACCTGGGGTGCTGGTGGGCAGCAGGCTCTGTAGAAGCCAGCAGCGTGCCCCGGCAGCCGAGAGGGGCAAACCGCGTCCTGGGGTGCATCAAGCACAGCACAACCAGTCGGTCAAGAGAGGGGATTATCCCGCCGTACTCCATGTTGGTGCGGCCTCACCTTGAGCGCTGCGTGCAGCTCTGGGCCCCACCGTTTAAGAAGGACGTGAAGGTCCTTGAACACATCCAGAGGAGGGCAACAAAGCTGGTGAAGGGCTGGAGGGCATGTCCTGTGAGGAGCGGCTGAGGACTTTGGGTTTGTCTAGCTTGGAGAAAAGGAGGCTGAGGGGCAACCTCAGTGCTCTCTACAGCTTCCCGAGGAGAGGAATACGGAGAGGGAGGTGCTGAGCTCTTCTGCCTGGGATCCAGTGACAGGACACGCGGGAGTGGTTCAAAGCTGTGCCAGGGGAGGTTTAGACTGGACATGAGGAAGCATTTCTTTACCAAGAGGGTGGTCAGACACTGGAACAGGCTTCCTAGAGGAGTGGTTGTTGCCCCAAGTCTGTCAGTGTTTAAGAGGCATTTGGACAATGCCCGTCATAGTGTGCTTTAACTTCTGATCAGGCCTGAAGTGGTCAGGCAGTTTGACTAGATGCGTTGTAGGTCCCTTCCAACTGGACTATTCTATTCTAAGGTGAGGGATTTTGTTGCGTTTGATGTTTTTGGTTTGTTTTTTTTTTTTGCTACAGTCTGTCTGTTTTGAGATGGCGGGAGAGATTGTCATTACAGTTTGGTGTACAAAAACACATTGTCACCCTGCTGTTACCAGAGGGCAGACCAAGCCATCTGCTAATGAGTCATCTGGTCCGCTCAGTGTTTGCTAGTCACATCTGTATTTACCAGTATGTGTCACTATTAACCCAGGCTCTGTTGTATCCAAATAAAGTATGTGATTGGTAAAAGGCATCGGGGATGTGCCAAAGGTAAATCGGGTCACTAACTTGACTGCCTTTCACAACAAAATAACATTTCTGTCAACATGGGAGAGCAGTGCATGTTGTTTGCCTGATGTCAGCGAAGTGTTCAACACTGTTTCCCACAGCCTTCTCCTGGACCAGCTGGCAGGACACAGACGGGCTGGGCGGTCTGCAAGACGGGGTAGGAAACTGGTTCACAGGCTGTGCTTGGAGGGTGGTGATCAATGGTTTTTACTCAGGTCTACAGGTTTGGGAGGCGTCACGGGGTTCCATGAGATGAGGAAAGGTGGTTGTCTTACCCAGTAGATATCTTCTCCATTAGCTACTTTTCAGTGAAGTAGTGCAGTGAAGTAGATGTTCCACCCAGAGCCTTTCTCTTGGAAGAAAATTATCCTATAGAGTCTTTTTTTCCTTCTGTTTTTATTCAGAACAGCGTCTCTGCATTGAGGATGATGGCTTATGCTCAACACTGTGTTGCAGCACCCTTCACGATACAATTCTAAGGTCACAACTCTCAACTTGGCTGCACAGATGGTTTTAACAGAAATACCTCCGTGTGTTTAGCAACCTGTGGTGCCAATATCTAGGCCTGCCCTTTGGTCTCTTCCCTTCAGCGCCCTCTTTCCCTCTGCTATCAGTGCTCTTCCCACCCACCTCTCCCTTTGTCCCTCAGGATCACTCAGAGAGGGCTTCTGGGGTTAAGCGGAGTGAACGATGCCACCATTACTAAAGAGAAGGCAGAATGTGAAACGCAGGCAGCCTGTGCTGCTTGTGCATCAGGTGATGCAAAAAATATGGAAAGTCCATGATGTTGTTAGAGAAGAAATATACAGGATTTGCTTTTTGCCAAGTTAAGCTGATGGCAGCACGTTCTTTCCGGATCGGGCTGTTTATATTCTCTGCCTTTTTCCTACGCTGTTCTTTCTCTTCCCCCCACCCCCCAAACCACTGACCGTAATTGTTTAAAATACAGGCTTTACATGTGAATGGTTCTTTTTGGGAAGCAGAACTTTCCGTACTGTTTTGGGTTTTTTTTCAGCTACATATGGAGCGAGTGCTAGGGAGGGAATTGGGGCTGGCAGGTAACCTAGTGCTGTGGCCAGGGAAATTCTGGCACAGCTAAAGCCATCATCTTTACAAATGAAGATCCTTAAGCTCAATGTAAGTTTACAGTTTCAGCTAAATAGAGCAATTACCCTAAGGGAATAGAAGGGAGGAGTTATCACAGGGTTATCTTTTTAGTATCTTTCATGGACCTTAAACACTAGTATTATTCTTCTCATCCACGTTCTCAGTGATGCTTTCAAATAGTGGTTCACTGTTGTATATAGAAGGGAGAGACAGGGTGGGTACATATATGGGGGAGTGGGGGGTGGTATTTTTATAATCATTGTAGGAATTTCTTATCCAAAATACTAATTTTTTCTGGGACACACTTAAATATTAGAACGATGTGGAGCTCAACGCTTTGAAGCAGTGGTCTTCCGGCACAGTGAGGAAGCCCTTGGCTCTCTCTACTGGTTTTGGGTGGGACAGAGTTAATTTCTTCGTAGTAGCTAGTATGGCACTGTGTTTTGGATCTGTGAGCAGTGTTGATAGCAGAGGGATGTTGTAGCTGTTGCTGAGCAGTGCTTGCACAGCGTCAGGGTCACTTCTGCTTCTCACCCTGCCCCACCAGTGAGCAGGCTGGGCTTACGCAAGAAGCTGGGAGGGGACGCGGCTGGGACAACTGACCCCAACTGACTTAGGGATGTCCCACACTGTATGGCGCTGTGCTCAGCAATAAGAGCGGGGGGAAGGAGGAGGAAGGCGGGTGTTCAGAGTTGCAGCATCTGTCTTCCAAAGTCACTGTTACTTGTGATGGAACCCTGCTTCCCTGGGAATGGCTGAACGCCTGCCTGCAATGGCACGTAGTGATCGAATTCCCTTTGCTTTGCTTGCGTGCTTTACCCATGAAACCGCCTTTATCTCAACCTGCAAGTTTTTTGCACTTTTACCCTTCCGATTCTCCTCCCATCCTGCTGCGGGGGCATGAGCGAGCGGCTGCGTGGGGCCGAGCTGCCCGCGGGGGCTGACGCACAACACTCTCCCCTAAGCAAGCGGGCGCATGAAGCGGAGTTCCTATGCAGCTATTAATTCAGCATCCTGCCCGGCTAACTAATTCTGCTTCAGCTGGCTGACCTTCATTGCTTCCAGTCTCTCCAGCCCAGCCCCATGTGAAGACAGGTATTTCTGCATGGCACCGTATTTTTCTGCGTAACCAAACCTGACCATTCGTGTACAACACCCCAGGAGAGAGCAATGAATCAGTTGTAAAAGCTTAAAAAACGTTCTTTTGTGATGCATGGGCTCTACCAGCTTCTGAGCAAGAAATCGCACAGCTGACGTGTATAATGTAACAGGAGGAAGACATCTGTCAAACATGACCCACCTGCCAGCAGCAACTGACACTGTGCCAAGAGTAACCCTAGAAATTCTTTGTAAAACAGCACATTGTCTCACGTTCTACCAAGAAACTCAAGGAGAGCAACCCTATACCTTACTAATCTCTGCATCTTGATAAGCACTGGAGTTGGGGCTGGGCTGAGAAAGCTGTGATTTAAAAAGAAATGCTGTATATTTGGGCACTCTGAAGGCTTAGTGACGTAGGTGAAGGCTACCAAAATGCTGAGGACTTGGCTCTTGGTGTGGCAGGTTGGGCCATCAGCATAGAAGGTTTAGAAAGGTGGCGCCGTGGGTGGGGAGGGAAGGGGACCACGTTAGGAGGCGCGCGGGAAGCGGTATGGCCATAAAAGACCAAAAGCAACAGCTTAATCCCCTGTTCCAGGCTGGGAGATGCGAGTAAGCTTTTTGTTGCCCAAATGAGGAGACCATCAACTTCATCCCTGGCGCGGGGAGCAGGGAGAGCACCCCACCTCCAGACCTGCAGGACAAATCCTGCTCTCCCGAGGCAATTTGCAACCATCAAACCCCGTTTGTGAAGTGCTGGCGTACAGGAGCCTTGGCGGAAGCTCAAGTCCCGGTGTAATGCAAGTTGTCATCATTGTTAATAAAACCAGAAAGTCACTTTTGTGGACAAACCATAAAATGACATCTATTCAGGGGCAGGAGCGGTCTCTCCCAAAGCCCTGAGTCTCTGAGCTCTTAACCTCCAGCTACAATAATTGCATTTTCACTGGAAAAAGAGTTTGAAGTCTAAATGTTTAAGGGCAATTTGCAATAGGTGAACACTGCTCCTGTTTTGCTGCTGTCCCTAATTTCCTGTTCCCAAGTGTGTCTGGCAGAGAATTGTAGTCCAAAACCACGGAGCAAGAAGTGGAGGAAAGGCACGGCAGGCACTGAGCATGGCACCAGGCGGTGGGCAGGGACGCGGCACTGAAGAAGTGATGCGACCGTGTGCGGGGTGACGAAGGGGCCAATGATGCCTTCCTCCAGCCCGGATCCTGCTGGGAACCCCCCCGTGCCTCCCTCCCACTGCCAGAAGAGAAAGCGAGTCCCAGCTAAATCCTTACTTCCCTGCAGAACTGTTGCAAACCCCGCGTCCCGAGGCAGCTTTTTGACCCGTGTTAATGCCATGCCGTATCAGTGCTTTTCAGGGCTTACTAATTTCCGCCCACCTCTGGGAACACCTGGCCACTCCCTTTGCGATCACCTGTCCCAGACGTTTATAGCAGCAACGGGATGCTAGGAATAGAGATGCGCCCGCTAAGAGCCGGAGGAGCCCGTAGACGGAAGGAGTATCGGAGTCGATTTGCAACGGAGATATTTGCCAAGTGGCAGCAGTGAGGCAGCATGAAAAGCCCTGGGAGCACGTCAAGGTAAGGGGGGAGGGAGGTGAAGGCTGCGGGTACGGAATTACAGAAAGGTCTGATTCAGGTAATCCCTGTTAAGTTGTTAATAACCTATAGAGTTACAGCTTGCTCCAGGGTAGAGGTTAATTTTGCCGTGCGCGTTTCTTTCCTGTATTCCAGGTCTTTTAATTTGAAAGCACCTTGTTCGGTCAACACGCAGGTCTGTTATTTTCAGGTTAAGCCAAGACAACACAAACGTTGTCCCAAGCCTTAAAGCATCCTCTAAGTATGACCTGAGAGGTGGTTTTCTGTGTTTTCTTCTCAGCTGGGACACGGCACAGCGCGGGTTGGAAAGGCAAGTCGAACCTCCGGCGCCAGCCCTACTGACAGTTTCACGAGATTTTTAGCTTTTTAGAAGAATTTTGTGCCTTAGGGATCAGCTCCCAAGTGCTCCCTCAAAGGGCTCCCGGGCTGGTTGCGTGTCTTGTGTGCTTAGGTAGCTTTCTGCGACATTCGAATTGTGGCTTTCTCTCTTGAACCTTGCGGTGGTGTTTGGTGTTGGGCTGTGGTGGGTTGACCCTGGCTGGACGTCAGGTGCCCACCAAAGCCTCTCGCGCTCCCCTCCTCGGCTGGACAGGGAGAGAAAATACAACGAAAGGTTGGTGGGTCGAGATAAAGAGAGGTGACTGACCCGTTACTGTCATGGGTAAATAGTCTCAACTTGGGGGAATTCATTTATTACCAATCAAACTGAAAATGAAAACTAAATCTTAAAACACCTTCCCCCCCCACCCCTCCCTGCTTCCCAGGTTTAACTTCACTGCCGAGTCCTCTCCCTCCTGCCCCCAAGTGGTGCAGGGGGACGGGGAATGGGGGCTGTGGTCAGTTCATCACATGTTCTCTGCCGCTCCTTCCTCCTCGTGGGAGGACTCCTCACACTCTTCCCCTGCTCCAGAGTGGGGTACCTCCCACCGGAGACAGTCCTCCACGAACTTCTCCGATGCGAGACCAAGAAAATAAGCAGGGGCTGCGTTTGACAGACATGAGCCTGCTTGCTGCCTGTGGGTCCCTCTGCATTTCTTCTCCCGTCTCGTCTCTACTTACATACATAGAGCCATCAAAGGAACTTTGATTGTCTCCCCCCCCCACCCCTAACAGACCTGGGACCTCCTAGACAGAAGCTGTGCTGCAAATTCATATCAGAGGTTGGTACCAGCTGTGGCTGAGGGTCTTCCCCGGCTTTGGGAAGGGTTCTTCTGCCCTTCCTGAGGATTTCCCACGTTGGCTGGGGTGCCGTTGGATAAGGAAAGCGTTGTTGTGCCAAGGAAAGCGTTGTTGTGCCAAGCAAAGCTTGAAGCAAAAGTGGTTTGGGGCAGGTTTGCGTGGCGAGCAAAGCCAAATGGTTTTCTGCAGTGCGACCATGGTGTTGTAACTTCTCCACCTGTCTCCACGCTTCCACTGCGTTTGCGTTCAGTTTGTAGCTCCTCACGATGGCTTTGTTTTTATGGGCAGGTCTTCATGTTCTCTTGGACTTTGCTCCCATCCTCTCTCCATTTGTCCATGGATGGATCCAGGCTGCCACAGCTCAGTTTGTCAGTCAGTGGGAGGCTGTAGCCCATGCCAGGTAAAGCTGGTGGTTGCACTCTCATAAGGCTAACTGGAAGGAGCAATTCAGTGTCTTCCACGTGGTACAAGCTGGAGGCTATGAAAGGCCCCACGCTGTGCAGCAGGATCAGGTGTGAGAACCCCTTGGCCAGAAGGGCAGTGGAAAGGACCACCAGATGCAGCCTGCAGCAAGCCACATGCCCCCATCAGCCCTCAGACCAGGCAGGTTTGGAGCCTTCCATGCTCCCTCACGAGAGTGGGAACCACAAGTGTGATCATGCCATGCTGAGATGGGATGGGACCATATCTTCTCAAAACGACTTTAAAGCCCAAGCCAGATCTGCTGCATTTTGGAAATGGCAGATGAAAACTCAGAATTCATACAGAGTTAAAAAAGTTCTTAAGATCAGAGAAGTCCGATCAAGCTTGGTGATGAAACGTTCCTGTTTGGTGGGCATCAAACTTTCAAAAGATCCTGTCCGTGTCCCAGCTAGAATGTGCTGGTGATGATAAATGTTGATTGCCTAGTTAGTGTTTAAAAGACCCAGCCCTCATCGTTATCCAGGCGAAACACAGGTGGAGGAGGTGCGTGGTGCTGAGGGACGTGGTTTAGTGGTGGTTTTGGCAGTGTTAGGTTAATGGTTGGGCTCGATGATCTTAAAGGTCCCTTCCAACCTAGGCGATTATATGATTCCATGGTCCGAAAAGCTGCCTCTGAGCTCAGGAAGTTTAGTCTGGCCAAGGTGAGGAGGATATGGTGTAGGGGAGAACTTTGTAGAGCGGGGTTGATGGTTGGACTTGATGATCCCAAGGGTCTCTTCAAACCTAAATGCTTCTATGATCTGATGAAAGGGAGGCCTGGGTGAGGCCGAGCATGAGAGCTGGGCTAGGAGGAGGAGATGTCGCAGTGGGGAAGCAGTCCTCTTGTTTGAAAGCAGGGCATAATAAGTCCATTACGGATGCTATTGGGTTATTAATCAGTTTTCTGTATTGAAAAATCTGTTATATTGAAAAAAATGCAGTTTAGTGTTCTTTAAGCTCCCTATCTTCTGCAGTGATGTGATGGATGTGATTGCAGGAGCTGCTCAGATTTCTTACCGAGGAACTCCTTATACCCCTACAAAGGGCTCATTTTCTAGTGAATGAACTAGAACTTTGAACAGTGAATAAGCTTTAAACCCCCAGAAACCTGAAAAAAAAGCAAAATAAAAGGCAGCAGAGCCGGGAGGCTGTCGGGAGAGATTAACAGGCTCTGTCTGAACCAGGCTGTGTCTTGCTACAGGCCAAAATTAGGAGAGTGATAGTGAAAGTGCAGTTTCTCACTGTCCAGCCTTGAATGCCTGACACAGCTAAGGGATACAAACATGGCTGGCACCACGGAGCCACAAAATCGTGCTCCTACTGATAAAAATTCCCAGGGACAATATGCAAAGCTTGGTGGTTCGCGTTCCAGGAAGGACGATCTTGTAAAAAGCCACTGAAACTCTTCTTTCTTTCCAGGAATATCAAATGTCTCATCGTTTTCAGTCTTTGCCTGGGACTCGTCTTCCTGTCGGGATTCTTCCACATGAAGAACAAAACTAATGTGTAAGTGAAGCAGAAGCAAGGTTGCATGACTTCATCTGCCCAGGGCAGCAAGGAGCTGACCTGTGACACTTGATTTCACTCTCATGAGGTTTAAGCTAATACTGGAAGGGCAGCAGCCCAAAGATAGGTCCTAGATCCACATTTGGGCAGGCAAGGGATCAAATTAGCCGAAGTGCAGCTCTTTGGGGCAAAATCAGCCGTAGGGGGAAAAAAAAAGGGGGGATCAAGCCAAAGCCTTTGGGTGATTGAGGACCTGGAGAAGCAGAAAACTGTCCGACATCTACGCCTGAGGGATGGGGCTTGGTTGGGTTGGTGCCTTGCTCGGAGACATCTGCTCGAGTTTGGCTTTGCCAGGTCTCAGAGATGGGGTGCGGCACTGGAAGAGGCTCTTTTCCCCATCTTTTGCCTTCCTGCAGAATCTCAGAGAGCCACGAGGAGCTCCTGCCTTGCCGTGCCAAGACTAATGTCATGTTCCTCAAGACCCACAAGACTGCCAGCAGCACCATCCTGAACATCATGTTCAGGTTCGCAGAGAGGTACAACCTCACCGTCGCCCTCCCAGCCAACGAGTTCTTCCACCTGGGCTACCCAGAGACCTTCCAGGCCCAATTTGTGGAGGAATTTCAAACCATAGGACAAAACTACAACATCATGTGCAACCACCTGCGGTTTAACCCTTCGGAGGTAAGAAAGAGCCATGACACCTGTGGAGAAACCTGGTTGAACAAGCAAGTGCCTCCAGACTAACAGCCTCTCTTCTTCCTCCCTGCAAATAGGTGCAAAAGGTGATGGCAGCGAACACCTTCTACTTCTCCATCCTGAGGAACCCCATTCTTCTGCTGGAGTCTTCCTACGTCTACTACAAGGACAATGTCCCTGCCTTCAAGACCTCCAAGGATGTGAATGAGTACCTGGCGTCACCCACGAAGTATTACCACCCGGCAAATTACAAGCAAAACATGTATGCCCGCAATATCATGTGGTTTGACTTTGGCTATGATAACAACGCAGAGGACAACAAAAAGTACATCCAGACGGTCTTGAAGGAGATTGAACAGAACTTCCACCTGATCTTAATAGCAGACTACTTTGATGAGTCCATGATCCTCTTGAAGCACACTTTATGCTGGGATCTGGATGATGTGATTTACTTTAAGCTCAATTCCAGAAGCCAGGACACTGTCCAGACCTTGACTCCAGAAAGCAAGGAACGGGTAAAAGCATGGTGCTCGCTGGACTGGGAGCTCTACCTGCACTTCAACCAGAGCTTCTGGAGGAGAATTGAGGAGACCATAGGGCTGGAGGAGCTGGAGAACGGGGTGAATCACCTGCGAAGGAGACAGAAGGAGCTCATGGAGATCTGTCTTTTGAACCAGGAGGCAGTGGGGAAGGATCACATCAACAACAAAGCTCTCATGCCTTACCAGTCAGGGGCCGCAAACATCCTTGGGTACAACCTCAAACAAGACTTGGACAACAAGACTCTGAGAACCTGCCAGAAAATGGTTATGCCAGAGCTCCAGTACATGTCCCATCTTTACGCTGTTCAACACCCGCACAAGAAGAGGAAGCAGTTAGGCTTGCCCTTGGCCTGAACCAGTTTCCAGGAGAAGATGCAGCTCCCAACTAGGGCACGTGACAACCCACGGGTGTTTCCCACCGCTTTGCGTCACCCCGTGGCTGGCCCACAGGACTCTTGCACAGGAGGGCCTGGGGGGAGAGGCTGCGTTCGAGGCCACCAAGCTGGTGGTGGGTCCTCTCTTGGGGACCTTGAGCCAAAGGCTCTGCGTTGGCTGGATCCTGCGTGATCCCTCATCCTCGCTCCCAGGTGGGGACAGCCTGCTGCTGCTGAGTGCTGGGCGGGCTTTTAACTGCCTCTTAATCATGAGCTCTAATAATTTTGTTTGCATTCGACTTGATTTAATAGCTGTCCTTATGCCCAGGCTCGTCACAGCTCGCTAGAGCAAGTCCTGATTTTTAGCGTTCAGAGGGGAAAAAAAGGAGGGGGAGGGAAACAAGGAGCAGAGCGCGATGAGGGGACACAGCGCTCGGAGGAGGAGGAGAGATGTCGGGTTTCCCGCCCAGCAGCGTCTGCGCGCGATGATGTCTAACCACTGTGCCAGGCCGGGGCTGCTTTTTGAGTGGGAGTCCCAAGTATCGTACCCAAAGCCGTCCGCGCTGGCTGGTGGCCTTTCCCCACCAGCACATGAGATGTCCCTCTTGTGTGTCATAGAGAATGTGTTGGGTTGGAAGGGGCCTTTAAAGGTCATCTAGTCCAACCAGCCTCGGTTGGACTACATGACCTAGGTTGGTTGAGGGGTTGGGGGGCCTCTGCACCACTTGGGACCGCTTGGTGCTCCCCTGGGAGGGCCCGTTTTGTGGTTTCACCCCTCCCTCTTGGGCGAAGGTCCCTATTCTGGGGGCGCGGATGGTCCCTTGGGCTCAGCATCCCTGAAGCCCTCTCTCACTAGAGGCTTTGTTGCACCCCGCCTCTCGCTGCGTTGGCCAAACTCTGCAACACTGATTAGGAGAGGGGCGGAGGGAGGCACAGCCCCTGCTCGTTTAGGGCACAACCTTGTTATTGAAGGAGGTAATTAAACCTACCTGGGCCATCTTTGCTCATTTGCCAGCTCCGTGCTGCTGCTCCGGCGCTGGGAAGGTTCGTTAGAAGGACGGCAGTGCCAAGCCCAACGTCTTTGGCGTCACTGCTCTTAATGATTGCCCATCGCTGGTTTCCATTGCACCCGCCGTCCCCAGAGGTGCAGTGTTTCAACGCTTAGCCAACGTCTCCCCGCTCGCGCCAGTCGGGGACCAAATGGTGTGACTGGGATGATGGATCCAGAGTCCCTTGGCTCGTGGCTTCGCTTTGGGGGGGGGGTGATGCAGCCCAGCAGCATCCCAGCCCAGGAAGCGGGAGAGGTGCTGTCAGAGGGCAGCGGAGCTGGGATTTTCCTCGGCTGCGTTTGAAGCCGGCAGGGAGCCAGGGGAGCCAGCCGAGGCAAGGGTTAACCTCCGGCACCGCAACCTGTGCTGCTCCTCAACCCCTGTGATGGGCAACATGGAGATTAACGATTAATGGCGCCGTCATGGTTTTCTGCTCCAGTAACCCTGGCTAAAATTAACCAGGCCGAGGAGGCGTTTGTAACTAGCCACAGCGGCTGCACGTGTTCAGCCTGGGCAATCCCTGGGGGCCTTTCCCGGCCAGTTCTGCAGCCAGAGCCTGGGCTTTCACCTTGGAGCTTCTGATCCGTGACGTGCCAGATGAATTTTGTCACGCCCCTTTAGCTAAGTTGGTGCCAGGGATGGAATATAAGCGTAAAAACAATTTCTTAACGGCTGATCTGTGCGCGGGTGGGGGGTCCTGGGAAGGCTGGGACCCTCCGGACCGCAGCCCTCAGGCTGGGGAGCTCAGGGCTGGGGTGGACCATGGTGAACGTGCACCCGGGCAGGGAGGTCTGGCCTCGCCCAGCATGTGGGAGGAGGGAAACTGAGGCAGGAGTGCAAACACCCCCCCCGCCTCCCCCTCCAGGTCCGTTTGCCCCCCCTCCGAGGGGGGGTCCAAGACGGCAGCTTGGCATCCGCAGGGCCCCTGGCTCTGCCCGGGCTGGTAACGCTGCCTTTGTGCCGCCCGGCGCTGCTGACTCAGGGCTTTTTCCCAGCCGCCGCCGCTGTGGGAGCCCCGTGACCCATCGGTGGGGGGACCCTGCGAGGGGAGGGTGGCAGTGAAGCAGGCGAAGCAGCGAGGTGACGGGCTCTGCAGAAAGCTGGTGGCTGCGGGGGCTGGCGTTACCCCATGGTGGGGGCGAGGGACAGCAGGGACCCCCCCCCCAGCTGACCACTACGCGGTGAGTGCCTTTGCTTTTTTCAGGGGGAGATCTCGCTCCCTACAGCTCCCTGAAAGGAGGGGGTACCTGGGGGGGGTCGGTCTCTTCTCCCAAGGAACAGGCGACAGGACAAGAGGAAACGGCCTCAAGTTGCGCCAGGGGAGGTTTAGGATGGGTATTAGGAAAAAATTTTACACCGAAAGGGTTACTAAGCATTGGAACAGGCTGCCCAGGGCAGCGGTGGAGTCGCCGTCCCTGGAGGTATTTAAAAGCCGGGCAGACGCGGTGCTTATAGTTTAGTGATGGGTTGTGTCAGAGTTGGGTTGATGGTTGGACTCGATGATCTGAAAGGTTCCCCGCAACCCGGGCAATTCTATGAGTCTTTGAAACGAGGAGCCGGCTGGGTCCGCTGCGCTGGAGGCACCAGAACCGCAGGACAAAACGGTCCCCAGTGCCCCTCGGAGGCCCCTAGGCTGGGCCCAGGGAACCCCAGGTCTCACCCTGCCCTTTGACCAGAAACCCTTTTTGAAGAGCATCTGGAAGATCAATTTAATTTTACGTAGTTTTATTTCGGGTCAGCCTCTTTGGTGTTACCCAAAATCCTGTCCCGTGTTAGCAGTGGTGACTTGTCACACGTTCAGCCCCTCTCAACTCCAGCGCTGCCTGTCCTCCAGCCCGTGCTCCCGGGAAGGGGGGAGGGGGGTCCCCAAACCCAAGCCCAGGTTAAAACCCAGACCCTCCAGGACAACCCGGCTCCTGGCCAGCAGCTGGTTCTCCCCCTTCACCGACCCACCGTGGCAGGGCTGCATCTTTCTGCTGCAGATGCCATGGGCTCCCGGCATTTCCCTGCCCGGACCGTGCTCTTCGAGAAGGAGTCCAACGGTGTCACCTACCGCGTGCCCGCCTTGCTTTACCTGCCCTGCGTGGCCAAGCTGCTGGCATTCGCGGAGGAGCGGCTGAGCGCCGACGACGCCCACGCCAACCTGCTGGTGCTGCGCCGTGGCACCGTCTACGGGAGCTACGTGGAGGTGGGACGAGGGATGCGCCTGGGGTTGGGGGCACGGAGACAGCCGAGTAGTTGTCCTCCATGGCTTGTGCGTGTCACAGCCGAGCTCCGGGAGGCACCCGCGCGGGGAGGTGAGGTGGGGGGTGTGTGTGTGAAGTGGGATGGTCCTCACATCCCCCTCCATCCTGTCCTCCTCCCTGGGCAGTGGGAAGACATGCGTGTGCTGGAGACAGCAACGCTGCAGCAACACCGGTCGATGAACCCCTGCCCACTCTACGATGAGTTCACCGGCACCCTCTTCCTTTTCTTCATCACCGTCTTGGGCAGAACTCCTGAAGCCTACCAGATCCTCACCGGCCAGAACGTCACCCGCCTCTGCTGCGTCACCAGCGCCGACCAGGGCCTGAGCTGGAGCACGGCCACAGACCTGACGCAGCAGGTCATTGGCGGGGCCATTAAAGGTAGCCCACCAGAGCGGGGTGAGGAGTGGGGAGGACAGCCAGCAGGAGGGCGCACTTGTGTTTTGGCCTCCTGGAGCCACCCGTGGCGTGGCCGGAGGTGACCTCGGGGGTAGGACACCCACAAGCATCAAAGAGATGGGGTGGAAGAGGACCCCAAGCGAAGGAGAGTGAGGATGGGGAGAGTATCCCTATCACTTGCTTGTGGGTGGAGGCGATGGAGAAGCCGTGTAGCTATGGGTAGGACCACGTGTGAGGACAACTTGCTGCCCTCCCACCACCTTGCTCGGCTAGGCTGGGGGGGGTGGGGTGTGTGCTCTGGACACCCTTCCACGTTGGGCATGGCAGAGGCACCATGGAGGCCACTCTTCACCTCCATCCCATCTCTGCTCCCCAGACTGGGCGACGTTCGCGCTGGGCCCCGGGCACGGGATCCAGCTGCGGTCCGGCCGGCTGCTGGTGCCCGCCTACAGCTACCACATCGACTGCAAGGAATGCTTCGGGCAGCTCTGCAAGACCACCCCTCACTCCTTCGCCTTCTACAGCGACGACCACGGCCGGGGCTGGCGCTTCGGGGAGTTCATTCCCAATCTGCAGACAGGCGAGTGCCAGCTGGTCTCGGTGGACGAGGAGGATGGCTCCAACGTCCTCTACTGCAATGCCCGCAGTCCCTTGGGCTTCAGGGTCCAGGCGCTGAGCACGGACGATGGGGCTGTTTTCCACGGGGGGCAGCTGGTCCAGCGGTTGGTTGAGCCCCCCCATGGCTGTCACGGCAGCGTTATTGGCTTCCCCGCACCTTTCGTGTACGTCCCCGCTGCCCCCTGGGACTCTGTGCTGTCCCTCCGGGGCTCAGCTCGCCGGCTGCTCCCTAGGATGCTGCCAGGGCTTGGGTCCGTGTCCGCCTCGCAGGCAGCCAGTGATGAGCTGCCCGCCGTGGCCACCAGCAGCCACCAGGAGCCAGCTGAGCCCAAGGAGGGCTGTCGTACCCCAGGGCGTCTCAGCCATGCCCGCAGCGTCACTCTGGTCCAAGGGGATCCTGCGGCACCCACTAACCCCGTTCCCTTCTTCCAAGCACCGACATGGGTCCTCTACTCCCACCCCACCAGCTCCATGTCACGGGTCAACATGGGGGTTCACCTGAGCACCTTCCCCAGGGACGTGGAGAGCTGGACCGAGCCGTGGGTCATCTACGAGGGCCCAAGCGCTTACTCGGACCTGGCTTACATGGAGCTGCCCTACAACGAGGCCACTATCTCTGGTGGCCCAGCCATCGCTTTTGCCTGCCTCTACGAGAACGGCACAAGGTCACCCTACGAGCAAATCTCTTTTAGCATGTTCACACTGCACGACGTGCTCCAGAACATCCCCCTGACAGCCACTGTGTCCCGGCGGGACAATGGCCCCCCACGCCGCAGAAAGTGGGGGCGAAGGAGCTGCTTCATCTCCTAGTGCTCCCCCTGATCACCCAGGGCCGGACCCCAGGGCGCCGGGACACTCACAGCCTGGGGTCCTGCCACGGGCCAGCACGGCCACACCACAGAGAAGGCATGCACTACCATCTCAAAATTGGGTTTTATCTCTTTTTTTTTTTTTTAATTGCTATTTTTTTAATTATATAGTTGGTTGGGCAGGGAGGCTTGTGCCACCAGCCCAGGCCCAGGCTCCTTTCCCAGCACACGAGCCACCCCGTGACATACGTAAGAGGGGGCAGCAACAGCACTGCAGGAGAGAAGGCGGCGGGGTGCAGCCCGGGCTGCGGGGCGGGGGAAGATGACGCTCCGACAGTCCCCCAGCCCGAGCCTGGCTTGGCTCCTGCCCCACGCAGGAGACGAACACCAACACAAGCTACCATAAAAGCAGATTAATTAACGAAAATATGTTAACGTTCCAACTCTTGTTTCTACAAAAACCACCACGTCACGTTTTGAACCTCGGCAGGTGGAGGCTAATAAGGAGCAGCCAGGGAAGCCCTGGGATGCCAGGAGCCAGGTCCCCACCGCCATCGCTCACCGGGCTGGTTTACAACCCCCAGTGGCTGCCGGCCCCAAGGTGGGGCATCTGCTCCAGGGTGGAGGAAGACGTACCGCCTGGGCATAAGGCTCTGCACGGAGGCGGCCCTTTGCACGTTGACCCCACACACACATGGCTTCGACGTCTCGTGCGGGCTGGGGTGTCTTTCCCCCCTGGGGGAATTTGTCTTGCACTGGGCTGGTATCACAGCTTGTGCCATATCCCCGCCACGGCATTTGCCACCGGCCGAGGGACACATGGGGATGACGCCTCCTCCAACTGCCAGCCTCCTGGCACAGTTGCAGGTCCCTACTTCCCCTCACAAAAGCCGCAGAGGCAGCCGAGGCAGCCGTTGAGGATCTGGAGGGAGGCCAGCACCATCTCGGCGGCACTGATGAGCAGCAGGAGGGAGAAGAGGACGGCGTTCCAGGCCACGATGCCTGCTGGCTCCAGGCAGATGCTCCAGGTGCGATTGTGCACGTGGTTCTCTGTCCTGCGCAACGGGGGGAGGAGAAGATGCAAAATGACCTGCAGCAGGTCAGAAATCGCATCGCTTTCCTCCGTGGGGATGTGCCCCAGACACCCTGTCCTTCATCCCGAGGGTCAGCAGGGTGATGGGAAGCACCACATAGAAAGCTGTAGAAGGTGAGGGCTTCTGGAGCTACCAGAGTCTTCCATCACCATCAGCAAGCCCACCCACCATAAATAATTAGCAATAAGATGACGAGGCGGCACTGGCGGCTCAACCCCGCTGCCTCACCTGGCATCCAGGAAGGGGTAGCCCCAGAGGGTGCCGTGCTCGGAGGCATTGTAGAAGCAGAGGGGTCCGTTGGTCAAACCCACCCCGGAAAGGACGAAGCAGGCGGCTGCGCCCAGGAGCGCCAGTTTGGAGAGCACAGCGGAGATGAAAGCCTGTGGGCGGCACCCAGGGAGGGACCGAACGTCAGGCGGACTCCAAAACACCGCTGGGCGTTATCAATGGAGTTTGGTTATGGGGGCATAACTCCCCTCCCCTTCACCCCAAAGAGCTCCAGCCCTGGAGAGCCGAGGCTGAGGATGGAGCCAGTGCTGGGTTGTTTCGAGCCGGGAGGAAGTGGGCAGGGAGCTGCCACGCAGAGGCCGGTGGGACAGAGCCCATGCAGCAACACATGGGCTGTCCTCCAGGGAGGTGGCACCAGCATCCCACCATAGAACCATAGAACCATAGGGTTGGCAGGGACCTCTGGAGATCACCCAGTCCAACCCCCTGCCAGAGCAGGGTCACCCACAGCAGGTGGCACAGGAACGCGTCCAGGCGGGTTTGAATGTCTCCAGAGACGGAGACTCCACCACCTCTCTGGGCAGCCTGTGCCAGGGCTCTGCCACCCTCTCCAGTGGGGACACAGGAGAGGGGGCACCCTGCCACATCCCACCGTGGGGTCATGGGAGAGGGGGATCCGTGACATGTCCCACCACAGGGCCACGGCAGAGTGGCACCCTGCCGTGAGCCAACATGGGAGAGGGGACACCCTGCCACAACCCGCCACAGAAGAGGGGACACCCAACACATCCCACCGTGGGGCCGTGGGAGAGATGCTAACCTACCGCGTCCCACCCGTGGGGCCATGGGAGAGATGCTAACCTACCGCGTCCCACCCGTGGGGCCACCTGCCACATCCCACCACCCGCCGCTTGGGACTGCTTTGGCACAGGGGTCCCGGCGCTGCCTTACGTTGCAACGGGTGCCGCAGTCGGAGCAGCCAGCGCATCGCCACCCCACCGCCGTGATGTGGGCCGCCGCCAGCAGCACCTGCAGGAAGGGAAAAGCAGCTGGAGCTGGGGGACGAAGGGGAGGCACCTGCTCCATATCCCTTACCCCTGCTCCACAGACACGCAAGGAAGGACGCAGTGCGGACCACGGTACTCACGGTGATGCCGCCTCCCCAGACACCCGGCATGACCTTGGCGTGTTTGCTGATGTGCCCCTCCGCCAGGTACTTGGATGCCCCACCGGGGAAGAGCAGGAGGATGTTGGCTGCCACGGAGAGCGTGCCCAGCGCCAGCAGGCAGGGACCCACGATGCGGCTGCACTTCCCCACGCACATGGCCGCCCTGCGTGGGATGGGGAGGAAGAGGAGGAGAGGAAGGGGCTGCCTTTGGCTCCACGACGCCCCCACCCCGAGCCCATCGCACAGCTGCGGGTGGATGGGAGTTTGCTGGTTCCCAGTTTTGGGTCCCAGCCTGCCCCACCAGCACCACCCTTACTCAAGAGCCATTTCCAGCGGAAGTCCGATTTTTCCCCACACCATCTAATTAATATTAAAAATAAATTCAATGTTAATACTGATCTACTGCCGCCAAACAGTTTTCTTGAGGTTATTTTATCATAGAAGGAGAAGCTCAACTTCAGACCTGCTAATATTTCTTTGCCAAACAGGGAAGGGAGTTCAGGACAACGGCAGGTCTCACACTGAGCCTTGAAACCTCTGCGACCCACAGCGTGGGCTCCTCCAAAATCCTACTGCTGGAAGGAGACCGACCGCCACGGCTCGGTTTGACTTTGAGTGCTCACAACGAGCCAGAGGGAGCCAGGAAAGGGGAGAAACCCTCAGACGAGGACTTGCAAAAGCCCATCAGTCTCCAATCGAAGGCAACAGGAACTCCATCCCCATCGCTCGCTAGTCCTACCATGGGTCTGAATACGCTGAAACCTATTAAAGTTGATAAAGCAAAGGTTACCACCTATCCTTGCGCGAGCCATCCAGCTCTGCTGGTATTTATTCTATTTATTTATATTTTATTCACCTAGAAAGTGCCTGCCCGTCTCCAGGTGACACCTTGTCAAAAATTAGCTAGCCCTCTTCTGCGTCTGCAAGAAGGGGGACGGCCATCGGCTGCTCTGGGACGGCTGAATGCAATTTGGTTTGCTGTTGTCCCGGCTTCCAGCTTCCTCCTGCCCTGCCTTCATTTTCACATCAGGGTGTTTTTGTGGATTTTTCCCCTTTCCTGGCGGCTTGCAGCCCGGTTTTGCAGAAGCTCCCTGAACCGGGCTGCTTCTCACGCTGGCCAGTTTATTTCGGGCTCGCTCT
This sequence comes from Rynchops niger, assembly GCA_013400035.1. Classification (NCBI taxonomy): domain Eukaryota; kingdom Metazoa; phylum Chordata; class Aves; order Charadriiformes; family Laridae; genus Rynchops; species Rynchops niger. Next base: position 352,449 of record VXBH01004419.1, on the reverse strand, counting down.
GCTCCGGCTTTGCAGAAGCAGAAGCGAAGAGGCACCGCGTGGTTGTCTCCGTGGGAAAAGCTGCCTCAGCCCCCTCGCACTCGGCACCGGGGAGGAGCGACTCCAACCCCTGCACGGCTCAAGGGGACAGGGGCCACCAGCCCAAAGGGGCTTTGCATCCCTGCGACCTGCTGGAGACCAGCCCCACCAGGCTGCTGGGGGCCAGGGAGGGCTGAATGTGCAGGAACAGGGCTGCAATACCCTGCTGTGTGGAGAGGATGTAAGCCAAGAAGCCCAAGGTGGACCACCAGCTCCACCCATCCTGGAGCTCCACCTCCCCTCTGCTGTCTATCCTCCCTGCCTTGGTTATAGAGAATTTAGGGCCTCTCGCCCTCGCTGTGGTCCCATCTGCAGTCCAGGGATTGTGTGTGGTTGTCCCCTCAGAGCCATGAGCTGAGGGGGGTGCCGAGTCCCACCTCCCCACTTTGGAGGACCTTCCAGTATAGCTCTTGCTCCTCTGGAGCTCACAGCGTGGGCTGCTCTCACCAGCCAGAGGCTTTTGTGATCTGCAAGTCTGCCCTTAACCTCCCCAAGGACTCTCCTTCCCATCCACCTCTGCCCTGGGGAAGGCAGGACATCTCGTCCCCCAGGAAGCTCTCCACGGCTTGCTGTCCCCCCAGCGCTCTCTTCAAGCAAGAAGCAAGTTTCCATCAGCTGCTTTCTTCTGCCTCAGCCAACACAGACACACAAACCCCTCTGTCAGGGGAGGTAAAGCAAAAGTGCAGCTGAACCAACCTCTGTTAGGACACTGGAAAGACAGACTCTCTGCCCACCAGCACGTCTCCATGGCCAAAAGCAAGGGGATTCAAGTAAAGCCCAGGGAACTCGTCCTCCCGCCTTCCCAGCTTACCTGGGAGCAATGCCACGCAGAGCCTGCGGCGTCCACCCTTGGATGAGCCCTCTCCTGGAGGCATCACCCATGGGTGACTATTTATGACGTCCCAGCATGTGCCTCACGTCTTACTCCTCCACCGCGAGGTCCACCCACTGCATCAGTCATAATCCTTCCTCTTCCACACAACGGGCTGCTCAAAAGGAAGAGTGACTGTCCTGTCTGAATGAGGCAGCCTCTGCTGGCGCTGTGGCTGATCCGTCAGTTGGATTATGCCCCCTTTCACTGGCAGAAGCCGCGAGTCCACCAAAACATGCACAACTTCAGATCTTAAGGCTTCTACCACGCCTGACTTTGGCCATTGCCTGAGTAGCAAACACTGTTTCTCCTGGAACGACCTGCAATGACTATGTAGGGAGAACATTCTCCTCTCTCCTCTGCAGCTCATTCCAAACGCTATCGTTCTGTCACCACGAGTCCACGTCCACCACCAAGGGCCTCTTCCATTATGCTTCACCTGACTTCCCTCACTGTGCAAGAGCTTTGTGGGTGGATGCTGCACAGTTCAGGTTTGCCTCTTCTCCTTTTTAACCACCGGAGGGAGAACACTAGTATTTCAATAAAAACTTCTAAATAAATGTTCGTGTGTCTCAGCTGGTTCCTGTCTCCTGCCCTTTGCCTCCTTCCAGATGGCCCAGCTTTTCCTCCAGGTGTTGAGGAGGAAACACCCCATTACATATATGTCTCACACCTCCATGATAACATTGAGAGAGAAAGGTTGTTTCTGGATATTTAATTACTGCAAGTTACCAAACAACAGCATTTCCAAGTCCCATCCGGGGTACCCATGGCTGGCAGTTAATGTCCAATGGGGAAGCTCCTCTCTGTCCCCACAGAGGTCTGAGGGTAGAAGCTCCAAGACAGGACAAGGACTGGGAGAACATGACCTCCATGTCCGGCAACAGGAGATGGGGAAGCTGTAGGACAAAAGCTGGCAAAAATTGGGCAGTTTTTCTGGCAGAGGAGTTGCAGGCAGCACAAGCACAGAGGAGAACTGCCCATGGGCTGCGCAGGCAAAAGGAAGAGTCTGCTCAAAGAAGAGTTTGGAGAAGGCTCAGGTTCCTCGTGCGTTCATCACAAGGACCTGAGGCGCATCAGCTGCTCGGGACGTGGGCTTCCCCGTCTGCAAGAGCCACAGGAGATGGAGTGTAAGTGCTGCTGTCTTATAGCCCTGATACAGTCTTGCTCCAATATAGGAGGAAAAAAAAGCAACTAAAGTGCTACCTTTTGGTTTAGAACCCAACTTGCTCTACCTCGGGGAACGCACGCGAGTAGCATTTGCCAACAGGTTTCAAAGTGGCTTTTCCTGCTTCCAAATGAGTACAGGACTGCTGAGAATCTAAAACCTGCCCTAAGTACAGCGTGCCATGCTCTGTTGGAAGAACCAGAGAATGAAGTTGGAGCCCTCGAGTGCCACATGGAAAAAGATGAACGGGCAAGGCCGGGTTACATCAGCCACTACTGTTTTTCTAGGAAAAATAAGCTGAGAGGAGGAGATTATCTGAATGATGATAGTTCCTCTGAAAGGAAAATCAGAGTTTGCACCAGCACGTAAATCCCCGTTTTATTCTTAGATAAGACAAATCAGTCTCTAAAAAGCAGTCAGCAGCAAAGGCGAATCATGTAGGACATGCAGGACAGCAGGCTGCTGAGAATAATCCGATATTTCCTTCCTCCTTTTTTTTTTTAAACATAGGAAGACAGGAAGCGTTTTTCACTCTGCTGGAAGAAAATGTGTTGCAACTTCATCTTGTGCCCTTTTCTACGTCACGGCAATCTGAGCATCCCACATTGCCACACACATGATCCGGTCAATCATCTCCCACAGAAAACCCCACGCCATTCGGGGTGGGGGTGGTGAATCTTTTCCCCAGCAGCACTGATCTTCCCCTTACACCAACTCCAGCCTGAGTCTGTAATCGTAATAATAATAATAAATATTAATAATAGGTTCATTTTAGTGCTTCCCAAGTACTGCAAGCAGCTGCATGCCTCCCTTTCTTGCACGACAACTCAATCATGGAAGCATCAGCATGGCAATTACAGGCAAGTAACCTGCTGCCAAGTCACCCGGCCATGGCTCTGCCACACGTGGTGCCAGGCAAAGCCATCCTGGCTCGGCAAGGTCCTCCTGTGAACTCCTCCCCTGACACCAGATCGCAGCAGAAGAGACGCCGGCTGCTTTCATCCTAGTCCTGTCGCATCGCTTTATCCCATCACACTTAAGAGGGCTCAGCCTCTCCAGTCCACGGTTTGCAGGTCACATTCAGCAGTGGCTCTTTCTGAACTTTAAAGGTCTGTGAGCTTTTTATAACCACCGTGTCCGCACTCTTAACTACGCTCCCCTGCTCCTTGCTTCCCCAACACCCTTTGGGCTGTGGGAACTGCATGGCAGGTTGGGATTCAAGAGTGGTTTGGCTTCAAGGAGAATCAAAGAGGCTGAGCTGAGTTTGAATCGGCAAGATTGAATTGTTCCGTGCCAAACCAAAGTTCACCTCTGTCCTCTGCGGAGGATGCTCGGCACGATTCAGTGGTCTCTCCCACTCCTCTCGGTAGCACCTATTTCTGCCCACTAGCTAAAATGTCTCAAAACTCAGGTGTGGGCATGTTTGCTGCCACCAATAATCCCCTTCCACAAGCCCCGTTTGGAGTTTGTGGCTAGAACTCAGACTGAAGAAATGCCACCACCATGCTGCTAGGCAACATGGCATTTCCTTTTAGCTTCCTTATGAATTTCACCTGACTTAATACTTCAGATGAGCTAAACCAACCCAGTTAAAAGTTGGAAGGAGTTTGCAGAAAGGAAAAAGAAATAAATTAAACCCAAGAGGTACCTTGAGCCTATCCTGTAGCTCCCCGACCTGCAGACTGTGATGAAAAAATATTTCCAACTCAGCTGGAACAAGAAATATTTTCCTAAGCTGCGTGGAGCCATCAGCCTGTTTTCCAGCCTCGAGAGGCACACAAGCAAGTCTTCATCACTGAAACTGGAATTGTCCGTTTCTCTTAACACAGCGAGAGGAAGAGGTGTACACACTGAAAACAAAAGACAAAATCACTTCCAGGATACTCCTGGAGAGGCAACAGCCTTCTCCTGGCCTCCTCTGGAGGTTGGTGCCTCCCAGAAGGGTGTCAACCATGGAACTTGGACAACCTCCCTTGAGAAAGACTGGGGCAGTGGCTGAAATTACTGTTTCAGTGGAGACCTACCCACAGTCAGGAACACGAGGATGACCCCACATCGGTTTCTTAAGCTTTTGCTTCCCCACCATACCTGCTAAGTTCTTGTCCAGAAGGGACTCTGCTCATTGGCATTTCACGTGAGGCCATTACGGGAACATCCCAAGGAGCCCAAAAGACAATTGCAGAAGTTGGAGGCTCCATCTTGACAACACCTGTACCGAGAGGACATTGACAGTTCAGAATAGAAAGCCACATTTTCTCTGCTCTTCCATTGGGAAGGGTGGAAAGTCCTATCCCTGCCTCTTTTTATTCATTTACATAAGGGTATTTTTCCTATCAAGGTACCAAAAGTTTGGCTCACTTCAAGATTTTGTAACCTGCAGAATAGGCTGAAGCCTTCTCGGGTAAGCCAGCGGCTTGCTGTAATCAACAATTCCTTGTAAGCAGGAACTGGATGCTTCCTACTGAAGAGTTACTTTGTCTTATTTATTACCAGACACAAACAGGCTTCAAATTCAGGCAAGCCCTGTCCTTCCAGCTGGGCAAACCCGCAGCTAGTATCTAAAATAACAAACATTTAGACTTTTTCAGCTGAGCTGCAGCTTCTGCTACTTATTTTGTAAAGAGACTTGAGACCAACGAAAGTGGCTACAGCCAGGGTAGGAAAATTGTAAACTCCCCAGAGGTCCAACAGAAGCTAAGGCACCCGGACCTATTCTGCCAAGTCAAGATTCACGGACCAGGAGGCAAAGGAAAACGGAAACCAACCCGTCTGACCATTTTACTAAAAATTCAGACACAAGCAGGGAATTCGGTTCGACTTTGTTTCCTTCTACCCCAATAACGTCAAGGAAAAACTCAAACTCTCCCTATAACGCAGGGACAGACTTTCATTAGAATTAAACCAACAAAAAAAAAACCCAAACCCCAAAACCAAGAGATGAAGAAAGCTACTGAAAACAGTTTGGTTTATTTCCAGGATCAAATATTACAATAGGACATTTACATATATTTATAAAAAAATGCAGCAGTTGTGTATATAGATCAGAGGTTTCCTTGAGTTTGGTCCCTCCCAGCACAGTGAACTGAAATATTCCAAATTAATCCTCTCCCTCCTCCCACGTGAAGTCGTCATCATTGAAGAAGAAAGTGGCTACCGTAAAAACTGACAGGCTTTCAAAATTTTATCATTTTGAAAACAAACAAACAAACAAAAGAGGCTGTTTCCTCTAATTGGTGAACTTACAGTGTCAAAATTACCACACTGTGACACTGTAAAATCACCAATTAGAGGAAACAGCCTCATTTATAAAAGTCATCTATCCTATAGTCTGGTGTCTCTGATGAGGCACCACGTCTCCGAGTTGAGTTTTACCCAGATGTTCTTCATATAAATCTGTTCTATAAAATAGCACCTCATTGCCCTGCTCCAAGTACTTTTACTATCTATCCTTCTACACCTTAAAGTCTCAGCACCATTTAACAAGCAGTTACAAAATGACTTTTCTCTGTACTGCAGACACTCACAGTAATTAGAGACAGTGACCAAAGCCCCAACTTCTGCAATCGCTCATAATATACCCATGTGAAAAAAAAACAGAAGAAAAAACTGAGGCAAGTTGAGGCACTGATGTTAAGTGCCACACTCTCCGATTAAAAACACGTGTGTGCATGTATATATACGTATATACATATGGCTGTATTTATTGGGAGTGGACAGACACTAAGGATCTCACGGACAAGAGGACACCGGAGTAAAAGTCATCCTCTACAGCATCACAGAAAGCGTATCCATTAACCTCGCTGGTTCAGGGGCAGACAGCAGAGAATAACCAAACTGCGGTAAGATCTTGGGCTCGGACAGAGAAAACCTCGGCGACACCGTCTTTGCAGAACACCAACCAACAGACCTCGACAGCCGGTCTCCAAACACTCGACTGCGGGTACTTCCAACAATGCAGATGGCCAACACAGGGCTCAAAAGGCGAGTTTCGTTTTGCCTTTAGAACAGCGGCTGTTCCGTTTTGTAGAAAGTAATTTCTGTCAAAATAAATAAATAGAAAGGGTGGGGGAGAGGAGAGGCTGCGATCAAATCTATTAAAACAGACAGACAAGGTGTACCCAGTTTTTACGGGACTGAGACTTTGCACTTCACCCACCTAAAGCGCATGTCCGCTACCCCTCCGCCTCTAGGAGCGCAGGACTACCTGTTTTTTCAACAAACTTGACTAAAAAAGGGATTAAACAAGAAAAAAGTAGAGACATTTGCTAAAAACTAAGAAGGGATAAAAATTAAGTGATGAGTTCCTGAAATGACATGCGTCTTCCCATTGACATGGACATTCCCACACAGGTCTCTCTGTTATCTGTTTCTATGTGGTTTAGAAAAACAACCACAACCACCACGTTTTACGCATCCCCACAGACAGTATCTGACAAAACGCAGCGCAAGCGATGCCTTGCCCCCAAGAGAAAATTGCTTCCAGTTTAGCCCTTGTTGCTCTTGAGTCCCTGCAAACAAGCTTGGTGCTCCGACAAGAACAGAAATTTGAGAAATCAGGCCCTTCAGCAGTGAGTTTTATTTATTGAAACATGTACTAAAACCAGCTGCCAATTTCCGCAAGGGTACAAAACACAGCACCAGGGAAAGCGGAAGCTGGTAAAAGCTGGTGTAGATGAGCGTATAAATTCCGTAGTCTCTTAAAAATGCATCTATGAAAGTTGTGGACCACATGGAATGCAACCAGCAGCGAAAAATGGACACGCTTTACGGAGGAGAGGTGTTATTCTCCTGCAACAGCGAGGCAGAAGATCTAGGGAGCTCTGGAAAGCATGCTGATGTAAAACTGCTGTTTAAATCTACTTAGGAACAATGGTACCTTTGGAGACAACTATACTTGGCTATTATGCACATACACGGACACTCTAATATTTATCTTATCTGATTCACCAGGAAGGGCAACGTACTTCAGTCCATGAATATCAGGAACGTAAAAATTGCAGCCCTAAATTCAAATCCTATCGAAAAGTACCAAAAATGTTTGGCATGGCCTCGATCCACCTTTTTTTCTGTCAGTAGGGAATGCAGTGAGGTTGAAGCTGGTTGATCAGCTTGGCTTGGAGCACGTATCATCAGGAAGACCTGAAATCCTTCTCTGCGCTTCCGAAGGATCACAAGCAGGAAGCCAACAGTAAATGTGTCAACAGCACCTGGTAGGAAAAGCCAGCATTCATTTTGCCTTGTTTCTGAATATTGCCGTGACTGTGACTATTAGCTGCAGTTAGACATTAAATATAGAAACAAAGCATTGTTAGATGAAGAGCACACGCAAAGGAAACAACTCCGCAAGCAGCAAGAAGCTACAGCTCAAAACACGTTAGCTGTCTTTAGTTCTCTACCCAGAAAGACCTCCACTGTCTACAAGCACTTCTGCTCCTCCAAACTCATGGCAGTCCTTGCAACACAACGTGCAAATTATGGCCAAGCAACACCCATAGGAAGCCACAAACCACAGCCTTTGAAGGATTTTTTTCCTTTGTCCTTCATATTTCAATGTCATATTTGCAATCGGAGATTTAAGGCATTTTTTCCAACCTTGTCAAAAGGAATGCAAACTTCAGATTTAACATCTAGAACAACTGTGACAAAGGCTCTTTATAAAAAGAGCCCAACTAGCTTAACACCTTCACTGCTACGAGCTGTCGCAGGCAGAACTTGGTTAGCGTTTTCAGCCACGTGCCTCAGGCCAGCAAAACACGTGCCTCCAAAACTCCAAAGGACTTCAATGTGAATGAAGATCCGAAGAGGCTGAATCCTGGTTGGTGGTGTTTCGGAGCAGCTTTCAGCCACCACAGCACAGCTGACTAACGCGTGTGCTGCAGCCCTGGTTTTATTTGGGTTAGGAAGGAGGAAAGAGGGGAGAGGGACGAAGGAAGAGCCACACGCAGGGACGCATATTTCTTAAAAACAATTTTTTTTCCTCTGCCCCCTGCTCCCAGACCAAAGCGAAAGAAAACTGGAAGAAAAACCACATCGTGCCAGAGAAACAAAGCAAAACAAACAGGCTCATAATTTCTTGGAACAGAACAAACTACTAGGAACTGTGAGACAGAGGAAAAAAAAATATCCCATTTTCAATGTAAATCTTCAGTTTCGGATTCTTCTTTCCCTGTTAGTTTATAAAATTACTGATATTTTTCTAAATAATATCTCAAGAAACTGAAAATGAAGTGAGCATAAGGACTCCTGGTCTCACTACACCAGCAGGCAAAACCATTTACTGTGCTCAAGAGGCACATTTCTTGATGGTTTAAAAATAAACTTGCAGCAGCCAAGTGCAACGTTTACTTCCTCGTGAGAGAGGTGACCCAGCTCCTCTTGGCATAACGAAAGCAATGAAAAGCTAACCTAGGGCTCCCGCTTCTGTTTTTGATGGCGAAATGATGAATGTGAGGTTACCCCTTTCCTTACAGCTGAGCAAAGAGGAAAGGAAGGAGTTGTCGGCTGCCCACTGCCCTACACCTCAGACGTTTAGCTCTGAAAGAGGGGGTAAGACAGGATGGCTCACAGCACGGGCCCACGCGGCACACAATCTCTCCAGCAGCAGAACTGATGGAAGAAGTTCATGCTCTTGCCTGCCCTGCAGTTTTCCCCCTTCCCCACTGGAGATACAGCTGTTAGCTATTTTCTATCAGATTGCTTTGACATAGGACAGCCTAGCCCCACCTACCTCAGGACCAGCCGGGAGGGGCAGGGGTGAAGAGAAGCTACCAGTAAAACAGACCTAGGACTGAAAAGGCAGAGTCAATTTTGTCTGTTGAACTTAACTGCTAGAAAAGCTGATGTGGAACAACGTTCCCAGCGCGGATAACAAACCCAAGCCTGTCCAAAATGAGCTGGCCCTCCACCAGCAAACACAGCCAACCAACCGCAACGCACAAGAGGAATCGGAGGAACCACAAAGGCTCCCTGCTTACGCTGGCCGAACAGGCAGGAGAGCAGGAAAGGTCACCATGCTCCCATCCCAGCCTGCCTGAGGGAGACCAAAGGCCTATCTATCTATACACGTGTTGGGAACTGCACCCTGTCGGCAGCCCGCCTTGATTTTCTTGTGGCTAACCACAGAAGAGGTAATGAGTTTCAAGGCAACAAATATCAGAGTGAGTTATTTCAACTAGATAGCTGGAGCGACTTACGGAAGCATCAGACCTACACAGAAAGGGTCTCCTCGTGTCCCACTCTTGTATGTCCAAGTCTGAGTTATGAATTGCGATATCCTAGAAGCACAAAGGATCCTTCAGTCTACAGGTGCCACTGCTGCTTCACAGACCGAACACCAACACCCCCTGCTCTTCTGCTGGCCTTGCAATTCACTTTCTAAAGCAGCCTCCGTGACAGAGCCTCTTTACAAGCCAAAAATGACATCCGATGTCACATCAACTGTTGATCGGGAAACTGCTACCAGATTTTGCTTTCCTGATACTGCATCTTGCAGCAGAATGCAAAATAGTTTTTGTGTAGAAGGGAAACCAATTGTATGATTACACGTAAAACCTCAACTGTGAGAAGACGACAGCTGTGAGCTGGCATTATCATGGGCAATGCAAGACACTTTCTGTGATTTCCTACATTCAAAGACTACAAAGCATGCAGGCTAGTATGAAATTAAAGGCAGAACATCTTGCAAAGTTTTAGTCTACAGTAAATTTCTGACTACTAAAGAAAGTCTTTAACAAGTATAACCAGCTGACAGCTGCAGAGAGTTAGCAGTTATGGTAGGTCTCACGTGCCGTTTTCCTCACTGATGAAGAGCACACTACACTGACCTCTTCAATGTAAATACACAAATTTGACATCCACCTTGAGGATGGTTGTTTCAGTCAACTTTTATCCCACTGTAATGCCTACCCTAACACCAATCGATCAACAGCCCAATGTTTAGAGAAGACGTTGGGAAAACAGGGCACTCTGCACGGCCCAGTGTACGCACAGGATACGCCTGCGTGACTTCTGGTGCCACCTTCCGCAGCTGAAAAGAGAGCCTAAATAAAGGAGCAGCTTTCCATATTTAGAGGTAAGTGACAGTAGATGAACATGAAAATAGAATAAAAAGCAGCCTAGAGCATGGGAGCCACCAGGCTGTGAAGTCCTTTATAAAGCATTAATTCATTCCACAGTTTGGCAAGGCTGTGTATGTTTTTAATCAACAGAAGAAAACCTGCCTAGGACTTGCTGTCCTGCTCGATTGCAGTCACTGCTCCAAAACCCCTGCAAAGCTAGTCACCCCTGGGGAAAACAAAACAAAACACCAGGCAAAGAAAAAAGCCGACTAACAGGTCGCAAGAGGCGTTCTCCAGAGAGTCCAAGAACTTTACAGTATCCTGCCACCTTCTATCATCATTTGCAAAATCCTGAGAGCAAGTAAAAAGGAGACGCTTAGGGGATGTTGGGAAGAGAACAAATGGAAACCCCACCAAGGAGTCAAATCTGCTCCAACAGAGGACACGCAGATTTCCCTCTGGGCCAAGCAGTCAATCCCATAGAGAGTATAGCTGGGGTTTTATTTGTGGTTGGTTGCTGTTCTTACCATCTCCACTGGCAGCATTTAAAGCAGGAGGAAAACACGCATGCAATCTAGAAGTCTTTAGATAGATGGAGGCAAAGTATCTCACCACAGCTCAACCCAACTCCTTCCCAAAACCCAAGTTTTCACAGAGTGGTGTCCCTGCCCATGGCAGGAGGGATGGAAATAGATTATCTTTAAGGTCCCTTCCAACCTGAACCATTCTATGATAAGTGAACCCTTAAGAAGGCAGTACGGTTAATGGAGACCTTTCATGTAGAGAATCAAAACAAAGGAAAGACTGTACTGAAGACTACACTCTCCTTACAGAGAGATGACTCAGTGCCTTATCACACACTATTTTCAAAAATAAATTAAACAAAACAGCTTTAAGAATAGCAGCGAGAAGGGTATGTGTACTATGGCCATTCCAAGCCCCAGCATACTGCATACACAGATCACCGTTCTACTTTATTCCATGAAAACAAAGGGAAGATGTTCTTCTCAATGCTCTCCGCAGGGCCAAGCTGAGGAAGAAAATAAATCTCTGAACACTCTCATTTGGTCACTAGAGCAGGAGAAGGGAAGAAGAGAGAGAAGGGCCAGCCAGCTGCCTGCCTGATTTCAGCGCTGCAATCCCATGACCCTCAACTGCATATTTAATGAGTTGGTGTCCCAGGCAAAGAGGAGAGGGGAGGAAGGCTGGGAGAACTCAGGCCACAGTGCTAATTCCTTTCCTGCACAAAGACAGTCTCTTGAGGACACAGGCCTGCCTCCTGTAACGTGATCTCATAGTCCAGGTGGGAGAGTTTCCTTCGAGGGAAATTGGTGAGAAGTTCAAAGCGTTCATTGGGGTATCCTTTTGACTGGACATGTTTCACAAGAGCCTGGAGAGAAAGAAAGGCAAAGAAATGTAATATAATTCAAAACAACACTAAATAATGTAAAAAAAAAAAATAAATCCCATTTTCCTTTAAAAAAAACTTTGCTATCACAGACAAAAGAAATTTTCAAATTTTGCATATAGTATAGACTCTCTTTAATATATAATTTGGCCCACACATGGTTATGAGTAATCATAAAAAATAACAACCAAGTGATCCCTTATCTAATGATTCTTTTAAACGGAAGGAAGACATACACAACATGTAAGACATACATTAATTCAAGCGAGCTGAATTCCCCATCACACATTCAAAGCACAGTAAAAGATGATTTGGGGAAAAAAAAAAAACAAATCCTAAGTGCCCCAAAACAGAAGCCTCCTCACTTGTTTATCAGATATTATCCTTACATTAAACCTGAAAGCCACCAGAGAAGCAATTTTGCCAGGTAACATTGAAAAAAATAAATGCAGTATTTTTACTACAAATTTAAATTTTTTTCCTGCCTTCAAGAAGCATGAAATTTTGGGGTGGTTTTGTTTTTTAAAGCTCTTTTCAATTCATTGACTTCTCTGCCTAGAATAACAATTGGGGCAGGACACAGAGGGCATTGGGATGAAGGGATAGCAGCCTCACAACCCACCAAGCAGACGCATCAGGAAGAACTAATGTCCATGCTACCATGAGAGACACTTCCCAGGTTCACCAGGAAACACAGCAGATGAGCGTGGAAAGTACGCATAGACAGGGACAGAGAAATGGAGATTGGCAGAACAGTAGGGGATACAGCGACAGCAAGACTCAGGCAGGATGAAGAGTCGTAGTGTTTTAAAGAGAGGAAAAAAGACAATTACTATGTAATAAAATGGAAAGTATGAAAAAAATAAGGGGGTCCCAACAATACTGTTTGCATAGTTTTGGTGGGCAATTTCTGCCAGTAAATTAAGTGTTACGAGCTAAGCTAAGAGTATTAAGCTTCTACTAGTACCAATTATTCCACTAGCTTCCCCTCACTGTGTAGCTGCCACTTTGGGACCACAGCAACGCAGCACACAGAAAAAAGTGGTTGCAAACAAGCAGCTGGCAGTTACTGCTGCAGCGCACAGGCAAGGGGCTTGGGAGGTCACTTGGGTGGCTGCTCACTTTGGTGTTTGCGCTCTGGTGGGAAAGCTGTCGGTCATATGGTGCTGACATGACACATCACAACAGCCCACAGCACGCTTCCTAATGTTTTAGGGGCATCGACGCAGACAGAGCACGAGGACAAGGAGCTGCAGGAAGAGGTCAGCTTGTTCTGCGGCATCAGAGCAGGAAAGGAGGAGGATGCTGGCAGCAATACTGCAAGGGCAAGAACTGAGGCCCTGCGGTGCAGACAGAACAGGATGACCAGAGGCATGACACAAACACAGGGAGAACAAGAACTTGCAAGATAAGGCGCCTTGGAGACCTATGGCCGCAAAACAGCGGCTATCCTATCATTTGAGGAGGAAAAAATAAATAAATCAGTTGGAAAAAAAAAAATACAGTCTCGGCAATAAATGGAGAGGACAAACAAGTTCCACTGGAAGACACAACTGGACCCACTGGTCCTACTCAGTAGGTCAAAACCATCAGGGAAAAGCAGTGCATGGTGGTGGAGGGGACTCCTGCGGGGGACTGAAGCCCCCAACTGCCAACGAACTCTGAGTCTTGGAAGCCTGCTGCTTGCCTCGAGCCAAGATCCAGAATGTCATGGGGAGATTGTCGAAACTCATCAAGAAAGCTCCAACACGCGTCTGCAGTGCACCCTTGCAGCAGCGACAGCACCCCCTGAGCTGCATCAAGAAGAGTATTGTCAGCAGATCAAGGGATACGATTCTGCTGGGCCACACCTGGAATACTGTGTTCAGTTTCGGTCTCTCCACATTCAAGAAGGACACGGAAAAACTGGAGAGGATGCAGTGGAGGGCCATCAAAATGACTAGAGCATAGGACATGCCTCGGTACATGAAGAAAGGCTGAAGGACTTGGATTGCACAGCCTAGAAAAGGCTTGGTGGGAATATCATCACAGTGTTCCGATGCAGAGAAGATAAAGGCATTTCTTTCACAAAGATGCACGGTGACAAAAGACAATGCACACAATTGCTCCAGAGGAAATTTCATCTGAATATAAGGAAGGAGAGAAATAATTACTGGGAGAGAAATTAAACTTGTAAGCTGCCCAGAGAAATGCTGGAATGTCCCTTGCTGGAAATACTCAAAATTCAGCTTGAGAGGGCCCTGGATAACCTCATCTATAGCCTTGCTTTCAACAGAGGGTTAGGCCAAGTGATCTCCAGGGATCCTTTTCAACCTTTACATTTCCAAGATTCGATGACTGCAGAGCAACCAGGGAAGTACCACCAAGGATATTTTTATCAAGTTCATCAAAATCCACACACAAACCAACCTTTAGTATGAGGAGACTGGTGCCCCAACCTCCTCTTTTACCTGGACTGTTCTCCAACAGGCTTTGCAAATTACAATGCCCGTGTTTGATGAGGAATGCAAGTAAGTGGGCTTAACCTCCTTTTCAGGTAACAAGGACGATCAAAATTCCTTTAAAAACAACTGTATGTAAAAATTCAGTTAAGTTTACTGCCCACATCTCCCTCCCTGTCCCATTGAAAGGCCAGCCTTTCCTGCACACCTTACAACACTTGGCAGACAACTGAAGTTATTCAGGCAACAACGCAGACTGAGGGCTGAGCTGCTGAACAGAGTGAAGTCAGCTACTTAATTGCACACAACGAGCAATTACTTCTACAAAAAGACAGTGTTGCCTTTTTTTTTTTTTTTTTGTGCCTGGAGGAAGAAAAAGGATTATAGTAATACTGGAAGCATAAGCACATCCTGGAGATAACAGTGCATAAAGAAGCCCCTCTTGATTGATAACAATGCAATGATTGAAAAAAAGGAAAAAAAATCTGTTTTAAAAAGAACTAGTGGTGGTGGGAGAGCAACGTTTTATCATTAGTTACACTTTAGAAGTTTAAACAATTCCTCGCCTTAAACAATTTCTCTTTATAGTTCTGGACAGCTTTAAAATGGAAGCAACTAAGGGCTGAAAAAAAATCAGCACAGAAATGATGCTCACAAAGAAACACCTGAGACTCAATCTTGATCTGACTGAAATGGTTTTAAAAGATCACATGACGTGAGCACAAAAGGTGCCTGTTCAGCTCTGGAACAAAAAGATAACTTTACCCAGAAACCTTGACTTACTTAAATTCCTCTGCTGACTGTAGAGCAGGCGGCAATAAAGGAAATCACATGCTGAGATTAACTTCCTTTAACTACCGCTGTCCATAAAAGGAGTCAAACCAGAAATCAGGATTATCAGGAATAGATCAGTATTACACCTACGTACCACCTAAATAAACTACGTAATCAAAAGTGCTGCATGTTTAATCATACATGCAACTTTAAAAGACTGCTTTCAAAAAGCAGTTAAGATATAAAAGAGTACTTGGATAAAGATTATACACCAATGACTGCTACGAGAAAGCAAGAATGAAGGCCTAAAAAGTAAAGCTGACTCCTACAGCAACAGGGGTGCTCTTGAAAGTGTTTCTCAGTCTTCATATCTCAGCCCCAGGACTCCACATGCAGTACTGCAGGCAGCCTACAACTGACCCACTTACACTTGGTTTTGAGAGCACTGACTGCATAACAAAAGCCATTTCCCCCCTGCCTTATTTTCAAGACTGAGGATTCTCATCATTCAAGACAAGGATTCTCATTTAAGGATGAGAATATGAGCTTGAGACACTGTGCGCTCCTAAAGTGCTGCAGACCAGGTTATGGGTTACAGACCATTGTCTGTAAGAGATGTGACACTTTTCTTCTACATCTGCGCGAGATCCTTCTGAGGAGGTGTGCTTTTGCCTTACCTAATACCTCAATACAGCGCTTTTAGGTTAATTTCACTAAAATGAGTTTAACTGGCCACTGTGCCATAAAAACTCACAGCTAACAGGAATACATACTGCTTCCAGATAAGCACCTGCAAAATTTTGATGGAAATGCCATCCACATCGACTTCTCCAAGGAAAACAAGCCCAAAGCACGGTTGATATTCACACCCAAAGTACAATAATTAAATAGTATTATAACAGATTTGTTTTGGGAGAACTTCCTCCAAACTCTGCTCTGTCACTCGTATCCAGAAGGGACTGTGGAAGTGTGGTGAAAGAGATGGAGAAAAAGAATGAAGAGTTTTGCCTTTGATTTTACCATTGTCTGACCACAGACAACGACTGAGCTTTTCCATTTAGAAAAAAAAAGCAAAAAACAAACAACCATAAACAAGTGACCTGAGAGCATTTTACAGTAATTTAATGATGAACGCAAACGCCATTTAGAGTCATTTCAGAAAGGAAACCAGCAGTTTTAGGATGAAGGAAGACACCAGAGTGTACACACAATCCAAGCAGCAATGGAAACATGCAGAGCCAGCAGAATCTCCTGATCGAAGAGAAGAACGACAGGGAAGAAACACAGCAGAATGACAGCGCAAGCGCTCCCTGGATATACCACTTCCACTAGATCTGATTTCAATCGTGCCACCATAGGGAAAGAAATTCTCCAGTTTCCCATACTCAAACAAGGATTCCGATTAACTCCACTCACCAGAAGTTTAGCTTGTTCGGGCAGTGAAATTTGTTCCCTCTTTCCATCTGGATACCTTAGCATCAGCTGTGCCTTTGGTCCTAGCATGAAGGAAGTTACTACAAGTTAACAAACGAGAAGGCAGCTGAATTGAGCTCTTTTGTAGATTTTAGGTGGCACGCTTTACTGCGCAGCATAGCAGGGTTAGAGACTGGAGACAAATATAAGGCTCCAGTCTATGAAGACTTACTTCTACCACATGTGTTTAAAACATACATATCAAACTCAGGACTCTTTCAGGAATTAACAGTAGTGACTGAAAACAGTCATCGTTCCCAGAGAAAAGCACGCTGTGCTACCTCTGCCTTTGAGACCACCTCACAGCTGCACCCCAACTCAGGCACCGCAGGGAGGAACGGAGGCTCCGGGGACTCGTCTGTATTGGCCAAAGTTGCATTACTAAAACTCAGTCCAGACCGTCAAGACAGCCAAGCTAACTGAGCACGAGGTGGGCCTGATGTTTCTCTGCTTCTCTCTACCATACTGGTAGAAGCCCTGGCGTATGCACCCGCATTACACCAATGCGTACTTTATCCACGGACAAGGTCTCAAACTAAGAAACTTGAGCTCAGCGACTGACACAACTCTGCAGTTTGTGGCATCACTGTGCCAAAGTGGTGCTGCCGGCAAGGTGAACCGCTCAAACAGCTGGTGTCAAGGAGGGAGTAACACAGAAGAAAAGACAGCTTTTCAAAACAATGGATGAAACCATGCTTGTCAGCGTATAAAGATTTTTAGGAAAAAAACCCAAACACGGCTCACTATAAAAAAAGAAGTGGCAACTTACCATTCACATCTAGGCCCTGAAATGTACTTTCAGGCTTGTCAGTTGACTCCTCCAGTATCCCTGCATGAATGCAAGGCAGTACTCTGTGATTTGATGTTGTGCCAGGCTCAGTCCTTGCAGGGGGCTCAGGCTGAGGCCTCCGGCTCTCCTCTTTTTTATACCCCAAGTCCTTGTGCGGAGACTTCCTCATCTTGGCAGGATTCTCTGATTCCTCCTCCTCCTCAGATCCACAAACCGAAATAAACTCTTCGCTTCCAGAAAAAAGCTCCGACTCCGACTCCTCATCTGACCGACTCTCCTGCTTGGCCTGTGAGGAATCAAAATGCGTCTCCTGTAACGAGGCTCTGATGGCAGCTTCCAACTGGCTGTCTTCACTAGCATCAATGAGACTCTCCTGTTGAATACAGACATAACACAAATACATAAAAATTGCTTTTAAATACATACCGAAAAACAAGAGGATATCAGTCTTCCAAAGAGAAGCCTCTAAAACTATCAGGAGCAAACTCCATGGAAAGCTCATCATACTGTGACTACTTCATGACTCCTCCTTGGAGTTTCAAACAGAGTGATATACTTTCCTTCCACACACGCACAATTCTGTGACTGCTAAATCCAAAACAAATGCTGAAAGCACAAACTGCACAAATAATAACAAAATAGTTATTGTGCAAAAAGGCATTCCCTGGCACACGGTATTTTTGCATGCTCTTCCACTAACTCATTAACTCTCTTTATACTACTTAATGAGAAATCAGTACAGCAGGATAAAGGCACACTAACGTTTTCTTTCAGTTTTCCCCAGTCCTCCCAAAGGGACTCATACTTACTGAACGTGAGCATTTTTGGGGAGGACTAGTAGAATGGCCATCCAGCTGTCCATGCTCACCCAGGAACGCAGTCACTTGGTCCAAGAAAGAAGTCACATCTAGCTGGTGCCACTCCACTAGTTTCTGGCCTAGGGAACAAAAGATGTCACGAAACGTAATTTCAGCAAAAGATTGCAGCTCAGCGGTCAAACACACCAATTCACTGCTGTGCATGCATGCTGTAAGAGGCCGTATTTGTGGAACTGAAGCTTCCTACAGGCTACCACCTGATAATTATGAAGCCTCCTCCATTCACCCCCTTGAAAATATTTCAGTCACGGACACGTATAAATACAGACCCTGTTCATTTACATTCTTTTCTTTTTATCCATGGGAACGTGTGCACAGAACAGTGAATTAGGCATCAAAAGGAATAAAAGCCAAAAAAGCCAAACCACTAAATTTATGAAGAAGCATTTCTACATTCTTGCCTGCTTTGATTCTACACCTTGGCAAACAGCATTTGTTTCCACAAGTAAGTAAAGTGCTAAGAAGCGTACTCTAACTTCAGTTTCAACATTGAAAAAAAAAAAACGGGTTTGTGTAGTTTACGTCATACAGCAAGAAATCTCAGCTCTGATTACAGACACTATTACTTCAGTTCTGAGAAGCAGGAGACCAGGCAATTGATATAGTGGCATTATATGATGATAAAAGAAGAAAGAGTGTTGGTATACAAAAGAAATAGTAACAATTTCATAAGATCCAGAAGGGGAGGTAGAAGTTTGATTCTTCAGTTAAAAACAAAAACCAAACTCAAACAGAAAGCCCAAAGACAAAATGGTCTTTCAAAATTAAGATGCAATTTAATGGCATCTCTGAGCCTCACAAAGCTACTGTGCACAGAGCAAGAAGCAGATTCACGTAATGCTTACAAATATTATAGTTTATTCATCACATGATTTCAAGCAGCTTTTAAAAGGACACTTAAAACACATTCATTTCAGCGTTTTACCACCAGGTGGTACTACCTTCATTTTCCTAGCAAAGTACTTGCTAAATTCTATCAAGAATAACCAAATACACAAAATTTCAGCAAGCCTCACGAATTTTATTCCCTTAGATCCTCCAAAACATATTGCTTCACTCTTTCAGGACAACAAGGTCTCTCAAGAGAGCAAAACTATGTAACTGAGATACCTCAGGCGAATGTAACACATACTGTGAAAGATGGTATTCTAGCCCACGCCTGCCAGTCCTTCTCACTGGATATATAAACTGCAGGTAACCCACTGTCACGTATCTTACCTGTCCTGGGATCCAGGATGGAGACATAAGGGAAGTCTGCTAGTTTATAAAACTGTATGTACCTCTGTCCTTCCTCACTGTCGTGGTATACCTAAAAAACACCACATTGGAAGCAAATTACTGGATGGAGAAGGAACACTAATAAACTGTATCTTGAAAACGTACAAAGTTTTTCTCTGTTTTACAGTGTACACTACAAATGGTACATACAGTTCTCAGTAACACTCACAAGCTGAAAATACGCCTACAATAGTCCATGTATAAGAAGCTACGTGGTAACATCTTGAATGCACAAGTGAAAGACAGATTTTGCATGCAAATGCACATCCATGAACTACATCTCCAGGAACTACTGCATCTGTTCTGACAGTTCACCAAAAGAACTGCAACAGTGCCGTTTTATTCAAAGAAGTCCGTTGTTTTTACTGCCCCATCTACCAGGACACCAAGTTACCAGCACAGCCCCATTAAATTTCCCACCTGCCAAAAAATGAAATGTTCCCGGATTATGTTCTTCACAGCCTCATTGCTCCAGACATCGCGGTTGAGACACTGACAGGCAAAATCTTGCACATTCTGAATGTTTATCATGAGCCATTTGTTCTGCATCTGGCCACACTCCTTGGCCTGTAAGCAGAGAGAAAAACTTCATTAGACAAAACTGAAGAGCCAGACTTAACCAATGCCAGCAGCGATCAGTGATGGCTTCTAACACTGTCAGATTTTTCACCAAAACCCCTTCACAGTGAGAAAGATGGACAGTGCTAGTGAAGAGGCGTCCACAAAACGGAAGGCAGGGCTGAAAGACCCGCTTTAAATGAGACTGGTTGAATTACAGAATCGCATCCATGAACGTAGCTGCTGGATTTCAACAAGTCAAGCACAGAGTGGGAAAAGCAATTTAGGGGGAGGGGGGAGGACACAGGGACGCTGACTAAAGCATTTGTTCGGGGAAGGCTGTAGTCAATCACACTGATCTGACAACAGAGGAAAGACCTGCTCATTCTAAAGATAAACCTGTGGATCATCTTCTGTTTAAGTAGACTGCATAACTGACAGAGGACTGGCATCATTTCAACAGGACCCCCTCTCTGCATGTTTTCTTTTTTCTCTCCCAAGTTTTGAGTTACTCTATTACTGTGCAACTGCTGAATTAAGCATCCTTTTTTCTGATGCTCATTATCCAGACTGCAAGTGGGGAGGAAAACGGGAAGGTGCAGGAAGAAATCTTACTGGTTTGAGTCACAAAGCTGGCATTGTCTGATTGCTTGGTGGCAAGTTAATGGTAGGAGTTTGATCAAGAATGTAATTCTGATCGCTGAACTGTCATACCTGTTGAAAAAAAGAGGGCTATATCAACAGCAGGAATGTTCTTACCGCCTGGAAAGACTGGAACTAACATATGAGCTCCCTTTCCTTTTAAAAAAAGAAAAAAGGTATTTATTTATAAGTGTGTCCACCATCCTGCTGGTAATGCACTTAACAGCAAATTCAAGGAATTAGGATGTTATGCAAGATTTTGCTGTTTTGGGCAATATTTTGTTCACCAAACCAAAGTTTTTAATTTTAAAACGAATTTTAGCTAGTGCATTTTTGCATAGTCAGCCTATCCAACGTGTGATAGGCAGACATGTGAACCCCACACACTTAGCTTCACAAAGTGAGGAATCTCACTCTACAAAATTTATCTGCATGGCCAAGTGACCTGCAGAGCCAATTTTTATTTTACTCAAAGGAGAAAAAAAAAAAAAAGGTAGAAGAATGGAATAGTCCTCCTGTAAGGAGGTAAGGGACCTCACACTAACTACTTACCACTAAAATTACAGTGTCAGAATCCAGTATTTGGTCACCAGGACAGGGAAGTGGGGCAGGTGACACCTAGAGTAACTGGTAAGGGTCTTAAATATAGTCATTATGCTTTTATTTAAAAGACTTGTTTTGAGCAAGCTGTTGATTTTTGAGAACTAATTCTAGGAAATCAGTTTAAGACGAGGTCTAGAGGTACCGTCCAAGATTAAAGGGAACAAAAATCCTTATGTTATTTGAGTAAATTGGACTGCCTTCGTGCTGTGTTCTAGTGTAATCCACATTAGATTAAAAGAACAAACTCAAAAATATATAACTAGAAAGCTGGAAAGTGCGTCTCACTCTGCTACACTTACTTTCTATATTTTTCAGTATTAGTGAAAATGAAAACCTGGCTCTACCTTTCCTCCGTCCAGCTAAGGTCCTCGAAAGGATGCAATCAGGAAATTCCACACAGAACATTTGCAAAGATGAGTTTTCACCAGCAGAGCAGGTATAGCTTTTGAAACTAGTTTTAGCTTCCTTCTAAAAACAACAGGCTTCACATTTAACACTTAAAAGGACACAGTTTAATTGCTACCAACTCACACATACACAACTCTGCTCTTACACAGCTACTGGGGTTTTTCTGAGGGGGTGGGGGCAGGTGGAAGGAGAAAAGCATGGGGGGAATAAACACTGTGGGTTTGGAGACTATATTGGTGGGTCATTTTGGCAAGCGACAAAAAGAACAATGGAAGACTCAAGAGCTGGCTTGCATATCCCGAAAGCTATGTCTGATGGCTTTAGATCCACTACTGCCGACATGAACTGTTCCCCGTTCCTCCTCCTCCTTCGAGGTATAAAGGCCAGCACCAGGCACTTAAAAGAGCATGCAGACAGGGTAAGTAAGAACTACCTCGCTGCAAGCATCTCTGTTCAAGCTTCCATCAATCAGTGGAGTAGGAACTTTCAAAGACAGAGGTAGTGGATCTCAGGTACAACTGGCCAGACGCAAAACCCAAACAAAACCAAATGCATCTGCCTTAAGTTTACCTTTCCCTTTTCTACCCACTCACATTTTTCATCACTACGACAACTGATAGCAACAAACCAGCAATCTGGTTAGACAGTATGTGAAAGTAGCCTTGTTTTACACTCAGTACTGGATCTTGACGGATAACTTCTAGCTCTCACACTACTAACAATAATGTGTTTTCCTCTCATTTGACTTTTCTGAACCGTATGCGGTTTACAAATTTTGTGGTGGTTCTTCTTTGCTCAACTTTGCTGAAGTGCACTGCTCCTCTACGTCAGTAAAGGGAAACAAGGAAGTGGAGCCATCATCTTGTGACCTTCTGTACATCTGCTAATCGAGCATGATTCAGTTTGAAAGATAACAGGTGACGGAAAGTCACAGCACGAGATTATCTAACAAGAACTATCCTATCTGTGCTAGACAGGCTTCTTGCCTGGGCCAGTGCAGGACAGGGCATACACATCCTTCCATCAACCAGCCATTCCTGTGCCAAAGGTGCATCTGCAGGCTATGCTTATACAAACGGCCAGTCTAGAAGCACCTTATGCAAAGCTAATTGCACCATTTGAGTACAATGACTAGATTAGCTTCCAAACTATTGCTGCTTGCTACACGCAAAGGAAAAAAAAAAAACAACAAAACCCACTATCAGCTGTAAAGCAGGGAGCAGCTAGAAAAGGTTTTAACTTGTAAACCAAGGAAATTTCATATAGACAGGCTTGAAACTCTGCCACATTACTTACAGTCACTTCACAGAAGTACTGAAATCCTAACCAGTGTTGCAGTGTTGAGCACCAAACTGCACACGCCAGAACTATCCCCTCCCTAAACAAGAAGTGTGCACCCCCCACAAATTAAATCATATCTCACATCACACGCATGAAGAGATGAACACCTCTGCAATTCTTGAAAGCAGTCTTTGACAACAGAAAAAACCCAGGCTGTTCTTTAAATAAATTACATGCCAAATACGCTTTGTATTTATTATACTCTAGTGATTTATTCCTAGCAGATTCCACATTAAGGAGGTAACTCTGAAGCTTAATACACGTTAAAGCTCAATATTGCAGTCAGGAACCGACAGTTAAAAATCCCTTGTGCAATCTTAACAACCTCATCATATAACCATGCAACACTCCTCAAACACAGACTTTAGTGACACTGTGTATTTAAGCTCTGAAAGCTTCTCAAATTTTCTAGTAGGAAAAAAAAGGCAATTCAGGTTAACAAATCGCTGGCACGTCACTCGTTTGCCCCTGGTTTATATAGCCCCATTCCACCAGCCACTAGGTAACTAACATCCAGTGGCTTAGCCATCATGTTCAAAAGGCCCGCAGGATTAAAATAAACTCTTTTACAGATTTTCTGTGCCAAATCTTTTTCACCACATTTCTGTGGTGTAATTAAGTTAATCACACACTTAACAAGTATAGTGATCACAAGTTGCTCTGCATGTGAAGCACACCGCTTTTTCACAGATTAAAAAAAAAAAAACTACTATCATTCAACACCTGAAAACTTCTCTTCAATGAAAGTTAATTCTCACCTACTCTTAAAAGCTAGCATTACTGAGTTAAAATGAAATGGCAACTTTCTGTACCTTACTGATAACAAAGCTTCTTTGTAATTGGAGAAAAATTAGGTTTTTTGGGGAAAACCAAAGATAACCAAATCTACTTACTATCAAAATTAACCTTAGAGTACCCAGAGAGGAGCAACAAAAGATGAACAACAAAGATACATGAAAATCTTATTAAGACCAGATGCCACCACTCTTCTTAAGTTTGAATAAAGTAATAAATCCCAAATGATCCTATGATAAATGTACACAGCAGAACACCGCAGAATGTTCTCGCACACCCCTCTGGAGGTGAGAGTACACCGCACACCAATAATAATAAAGCCCCACTTAGACTGACACTAAACTACAAGAGCGTCAAAATGACAGTATTTAGCCCTTGATACTTTGGAATGTAATAAATATCTGATTTATCACCTAGTTTATGTACATTTATCTAAGCATACAGAGAAGGAAGAGGCTATTAGCAGCTTGCTAATTTTGGGAGACTCCTGTCACTGGATTCACAGGAGGCCTGACATTCTCCCAGGCTGAAGCAGTACAGCAGTCTACAGTCATAAAAGGTAAAACAAATTGAGAAGCTGAAGGTTTTTATTGTAATGGAGTTAAGGACCACCAGTTTCAAACGAAGGATGTCCCATGGGACAAAGAACTCTACAAGAACACAAAAAGCTGAATACCAATACCAGAAAGCGTACGTGTCTTTAAATTTGAGTTACTGCAGAGAACAGGACAAAATGTATATATACAAACCACCACCTCCATTTGTTTTTTTGGTTTTGTTTTTAATTTACAAGACTGAATAAGAATGCGGAGACTTTAGGCCAATCAAATCTACCCATCAGTTATTTCATCCTCTGAAACTACTTTTGACTGTGGCAGATGCCACAATCAACACTGCTAAAGTCTTGATATGTTTTCAGCAAGCATGAGGAAAAGACCAGCACACATCTCAAATTGCACACCCGGGGTCAGAGGGCACTGGCTGACTCTGTATGTTCCAGTCTGAAGCAGCACTGGCTGTTTTGATGTGAATTCCCTTTACTGTTGCCTTTACCCGCACGTTCGCTTGGTTCACAAACAGCTGTGAACCACAGGCCCAGTAGGCATCATCAGTTGGGAGGGCCTGGCACAACTTTGTTTGAAGTAAACCCTGAACCATGTACCACAAGGCAGGGATGCCTCAGCACCAGCGACTTCAGTCTGCTCCTCTGCTTCCATCGCACCAAATTACCTGCTGAGGCAGACTCAGCTATCCTCTGTCAGCATCCCTTCAAACCTGGAATTTTGTTAGAAGATTAATATATGCAGGGCATTGCTAGAACACAGGAATTAGTGACAAGCCAACTGATCCCTGGTGATTTGGGAAGCATAAAAAGAGAGACGAAGACAACAGGACGAGAGCTGGAAACACAGTAAAGGCACACTTCAAAACTTCTCCAGCAGTGCTCTAATATTTGTGCATGGCAGGATAGGCAAATGTGAAAAGAATGTAAATAATACTTTTGTTCAGCTCAGGAAGTCAGATCTCCAGCACTGTTTGCAGCATCTGTATTGCACCACTTGATCATTAGTTTGCATTCTCACAAAATCATCATATAATAATAATCGATCTCAGCTACTTAAAGATGACCAGGTGAAAGTTCAGTAATAACTGCAACTTCTGAAGAATATCTAGAAAATATGGGCTCAAAAAATAAATATATATATATCCATTTGCATATTCTCTAATCACTAGTTAAGTCACTGATCCATACCATAACAACTTATGACTTGATCCACACATGCCTACAGAGACAGAAAAGGTGACACCTGGAATTATTTAAAGCTAACAGTCTCCTCCTCAGCCAGACAGTCTCTTGGATTCTTTTCCCATCACTAGCAGATGCAAAAGACAAGTGCTGTGATTTTATAGAAGAGCAAGACCTCTACTAAAGATAAAGTTGTGCCTTCATGACAAAGACACACGCAAATACTTTTACTAGCTCAGGTATCAGAAACCACTTAGCTGTGTCAACATAACTCCGCCTGAGCTTCTTAGCAAGACTGTGCTGCAAACTACATAGACCCTTGGGCAGTACTTGCTCACCTATCAAAAGCAATCTTACTCCAGCTGTTTCTATAACATGCTATACAGAGATACTTCAAGGGATGCAATTTTTCCATTTTGACCAGCCTCCTTTGTGCACTAAAGTCATTCACCAAGCGTGATTTGCCACACTGACATTGAAACATAATCGATGTGGTCTTCAGTTAAATCCTTCAGTAAGTCATCCACATTTCCATATGCAGTCCATCAAATATTTAGCACTGTATGGCCCTTTGTAACTTTCTGATCATCCGACAAATGGACCTGTACATGCCAGCAGCCTAACACAAGGCTTCCATGCTGTACACAGTCATCACATAAGGAACTGCACCAAAATTTCAAAACTTACCGTTTCAAAGCTGCCTTTGTGCATCAGATCAATGGGAGGTCTGAAGAGGTCTGCTAGAGTAGTGAGTTTCTTATCTACTGCCCCTCCATTTCGTAGCTCCTGTTCCTGTCGAACTGCACAGCCCCAAGAGGAAAGGAAGCTGAATTAGACAAAATACTCAAAAGATGGATTTATAATTGACTATACGCTCACACAAAAAACTTCAGTACTAGAGTCACAAGGTTAGACCACACTGAAGGAGATTAGCTGCTATGTAAGGTGAGAACCCTGGCTTTTCCTAGCTTTCTCAAGCACTGGGCATTTAAATAAGTTTTAAAAAACATCTTAATAAACGTATCAGCAGGGGAGGTCATATACCAATATTTGAAAACAAAGGAGCACAAAAAAGCAGTGGCTTGTCCTCAGTGATGTTTTTAAAAGGGGAAATTGAGCTAGATTGTAGCATATAACTTTTACTCCGAATATTTCTATTCCAGTGTTTCAATTTCTTGACTGTAAGCCAATCCCACGGAAAAGAAAAACAAAACTTAGTTTACATGGAGAAATATCTTTGGATGTTTATATTAAATATCTACTCTTCCCACTCAGGATACCACTGTCTCTTTTAGGTGAACGGGTTTTCAGACTTGTTTGTCCCCAAATACCTGCTCAAAAGCAGGTTTCTTTTAGTGATATCAATTAATTCAAAATAATACAAAACGTATTTCCTACATACACACGATCGTATGCAATAAAGGTAAATCACAGCAATTGCTGACATAAAAATGCAGTGATAAAATGTATTTTATGGAACCAAGTCAGCTGAAATGGGCAATAACTATCCCACGACTGAAAACTTTCCAGTAGTGAAAGCAGCTGTCAATGGCCATAGTGTACAAGCCATTTTTTAACAGCCGTTGGAACCCCAAAGGGAAAAAAGCATCCCTGTGGAGCAGGCCCCGGAGCCAGGAAATAATCTTGACTTTCATGGCCAGGGACATTTCTGCAGAGATAGCCAGACAGTAAAACTCATCTATGAAGTTTTACCAAAAAGCATGATAAAGTTTCATTATAAACCCTCACAATGGTTTTACATGTTGTGCACCAATAAATGCCTTATAATAAAGTGGAGATGATGAGAGACAATTTATGGGTATGATGATTTTGTAAATGGTATATTTTCATTTACACAGCTGCCAGTGACTTTAGTACTTGACGAGTTCATTACTACTGGAAAACCTGTCAGGGGAAAGAAAGTAATTACGAATACACATTTTCAGTTCAGTGTCCAACAGCACCTAAGTATATGGGAACCTGGTAAAACACTCCAGCAACATCAGCGATAACAACTGCACAACAGCTCTAACTCAGCTGTGAAATATCTGGTGTTTTGCTGTCAAAGAATCCTATTCTATAAAACTTAATGGCTTAAACAACAGCCAGTGCTTTGTCATTTGGAGATTCTGTGTATGAACAGACAGACAGTGGTAAATAGCAATTAAATTCAAGAGAACCTTGTGTGCAGCCAAGAAAGAAGTCTCAGGGCTACTCAAATCTAATTCAACTGCCAGCATGACCACTGGCTAGACAAGAAAAATTCAGTGGATGAACTTAATTTCTACATGGGTGTGAGATTCTTCCCACTATTCAAGTCCCTCTAGAGCAGAAAAAGTTGAGTTTTTTTAGAGTTATCACAGAAATATCTGCCATATGAAAGCAGACAGAATATACTGTCTGCAGGCTTTACTTATGTAGCACAGGCAAATGTGTGGACCAACATCTTTACTACCTGCTTCATATGTCCATTGCTCAGTACTTTCCCTTCAGCCACCCCAGAACAAGAAACTAACAACCTTAACTGTACCACAAACATGGAAGAGACATGTGAGCAAACAGTACTGACACAACAAAAATGAACAGCCTAAAAATGTTATTAAAAAACCCAAACCCTTCTGCTATACAGCAGGCAATTTAAAAAACATTCAATGACTGAAAGCTGTCATAGCCTACAACAGAAACTATCGTTCAGTCTTAACTTGCATTAGAAAAAAATAGAACCTCTAGCTTACTGATGTTTAGACACTTACTGGTTTCTGTTTGAAAATCCCGAAAACCATCAAATATTGAGCGCGCAGGTCTGCGTCTTTTAGGAGCTTAGAAAAATAAAAGAAGTATTTCAATAATTATTTCATAATGCTATCAAAATAATTACATATTTGTACTTTCCATCCCAGTGTGCGACAATAGATTAGGAACATAAAGCATGAATTATGGGGGACTAAGGTCATGAGGAAGGGCTGGAGGAGGATGAGAGGATGGAAACAGGTAATCTGTACGACACATTTCCTAACATATCCTCCCTCCAGCAACCACTACCCCAAAAACAAAACATGTCTCAACAAAACACAAAAGTTTAAAGTCAGTCCTTTCTGATGGGCTCACCCCAGCTCATCAGCGTGTAGAGGAAATGCTGTCACAGCATCAACATATTACAATTCCCACCAAGATTTTTACAAAAGACCTTCAAGTAGATTTTAATCTTAAATTTAAAATTTTAGATTAAATTTGAGATTAAAGTAGACTTCAATCTTAAACTTCAAAATATGAAACCCTGTGGGAGAATATTTTCTTCTTTAGGAAACACATTTCATTTTTCTACTCTCTTATCCAGACACCCTCCCAACTTCCTGGCTGGACTGGCAACAGCCAAGCTCTTCCACTGGATTCAGTGCCACTGTCCACAAGGAAACCTTCAGAACAGACCACGTGCAGCTGGACAGAGATGGCGGCCCAGGCAGAAAACTGGAATAGTACCTAAAAGTGCCACTGAAGTCCTATGGTACAGCACAACCACTGTACTTCAGGTGCAAACCAAAACTGCCTGACAAGACTTATTGCAACTATTAATCTGCATTACTATTAACTGAAAGCAGAACAATTTTAGATAGAACTTTAAAAGCCTGACTCTTACATGCTAAATAATAAACAAATTAAACCAAGTAATCTAAATACAATGTATACCCACGAGAAACCTGTAATAAGAAAAATTACTTATGGTGAGAAAGTACGATGTCACATAACAAGTACCTCCAAAATTCGATTTTAGAGGCCCTTCTGGTTTTGCACCCACAGCGCATGCAGCATCTTTCATCTTGTGCCACACCAAGAGCAAAGAACGGTACCCAGTTCTTGCTCCTTGCATTCTTTTGGTACAGAGTACCAAGGAATATCACACAAAGTAAGCCTGAATGAGGAACACACCTGTGAATAATGCCTTTTTAACTCCAGTATGTAACAACATCTCTTTCACCTCTAAATGCTCAGGCAAAAGTAAAACCCATTAAAGCCAACTTCAGAGGAACTTTAACTGCAGCTAAGAATAGCACTTGAAGGATCACTTCAGCAAAAGAGGCATTTCCCTTGCCAGGCTTAGCTACCGCCTGGCAGTGCTGGTGAAGGTATTCGCAGCAGTCCAGATAGAGGTTTTACTGATACCCTTTGTAGTGCGAGATGGGTTCCATGTATCTGGCACAGCACAAATGGATGAGGTCGTCTCTTCATCTAGAAGAAAACCTAAGCTCATACAACCACCTCAATCTGATGCTGTTAAAACCAGAAACTGCCGAGTTCCCTGTTTTGAGGTTAGAGCTGAAAAAAACAGATGAAGTATCTCTCCAGCTTCAGCTGGCTTGTCAGGCTGCTACAGCTTATAAACAGAAGTGGCATTAGTGACCATATTAGCACTGGCAAATGAGACAGTGCCAGGAGCCTATCGCTGATCCACAGATCACTCAGTAGGGCAGTCAGTGACAGTGCATCTGAGATCAGCGTGTGACAGGTTGGCAGAAAAGCACCAAGAACTTGGGTCAGCAGATCTTACTCCTGCACTTGTTAGATTCTTGAACCCATAGAAGTCTACAGACCTTTGTCAAAACCTCTGTTGGGCCACAAAGAAAGCCAGAGGAATAAGCTGGTGCAGTATCTTCAGAGAACCCTTAGCAGGGCATCTTCCTCTGGAACCACCTCTCAGCTTGTGCATCCTGGCTAAAGACCTCTCTGATACTGAAAAAAAGGATCAACAGAAAACCAGTTCCAGGGATAAACCTAAAGCTTAGCCTCCTTTTCCTTTCTAGCATGGCAACTAAACAATAGAACATTTCCTATGGGTATGAGACCACTTTAAAGATGAACACTTGAATGCCTTCCTTGATAAAATGGCAAGACACTCAATCCACTTAACACGGCAAAAACCATACAGAGAGCCTCACAAGGCTAGAGGAAGTAAGCATAAAAAGAGAGAGCCTTAGATCTCCATACAGGCACGGACACTATAGAAAAGGAGAGAATAATGCACCAGGTAATCCAGTCCTGCTACAGAAGTTCCACCCCTGTGTGGCTATAAAAGAACCACTAAGGAAAAATGGTTTGAGATTGGGGTTTTGAGATTCAGAATGTTAGTGTATTACGTGAGTACTAAACAGTGTTTTCGACAAGCACCCAAAAGAAAACAGCTTTTCCATCACTCGCTTCCTTAGAGCAAAAAATGTTTCAAAAGCAAAAGCGATAAGCAGCTTCAGAAAACAAACAAGAAAACTTGCTGCATGGTGCAGTTTAGAGAGCAAATAAAATTCCTAAATAAGAAATGGAGAAAACGATGAGTAACCATACAGTTCAGCCCTTCTATCATCTCACAGAGAAACATGCGTTCGTCCTCTTCATTTTCACTTGTGAGTCAAAGCTCAAGCTTTTATCCCACCACCTTGAACACTTCCACAGCAGTATCACATGGTTCTGAACCCCAGAATGCACACATATACTTATCAGAGCTAATTGGCTGTTGCCTCACAAAGTCTCATGAAACTGGAGTCAGCAAATTGGTACCACTGGGAATGTAGCATCTCTAATGTGCGAGGTTTTCAATAACACTGGTGTATTTCCAACTATGCAATCATGTTACGTGGCAGCAGAGCTGCAGCAGTGAAAAAAACAATAAAAATACATACAATGCTTTCTTCACATTCAGCAATTTCTGGTTTTCTTTTGTCAGTTTGCTCATCTCAAAGTAAAGAAAACAAACAAAAAAAAAAAACAAAATAGGAATACAAGCCTACCTCCAAACAAGGGCTCAGGCTCTACTAAAATTTCTTGTTTTTGAGGAATTGGAGCTCGTACTTCATCCCTATCAAAGAGGAAGAGGGGGGGGGAAATAATCAGAGAGATGGTAATATCCCAAGTATATTCCAAGTATATAAACCACATCCCATTGTGCTCCAAAGGCTCCAGCAACTTGAACCAACTAAGGAAAGCGTTGTACCATTACAGAGAATCAAGAGACTTGGGGTCACGAGGGACCTCAAGAGACCATCCATTCCCACTCATGGCACTGAAGCAGGACTTAGTATATTCTGCATTAAGATCTGGCATGGACGACCTTTCTAAGTCTTGACAGAAGATTACACAGATCCCTGTGTGACTAGACCCCAGGCTTTGTCAACCTACTATTCAAATATTTTTTTTCTTCTTTAACAACTGCCTTGAAACTTGGAAAAGTTTCTTAAAACTTAGCAAAGGCTACAAATTAATCCACTTGCCACCCTCCTCCCCTCATTATCTACATAGAGGGAAAAAAATTAACATCTTCCTTATTATAATAAGCTTTCTTCTGTTGGAAGGCTTTTTGCTTCTACTTGAAACTCACAGCGCTCTCTTTTCCAGAGGAAGGAAAACAAAAGGGTCAAAATGGCCATTTCCCCCAGTTTCTGAAGCCATTCTTTGCTTACATAGCTGGGCTCCTTCACATATCAACAGCCCAGTTATACTTGCAGAGACTGCTAAACAATATGAAATTATGCCTAGGAGAAAAAAAGGGAATCACGAGGGCTCTGAAACAGTATCACTTACTCAGGGTGGTCACCTGGCCCACGGATCTACGCGAACGAGGGCATGGGCTCACCCAAGGAAATCCATTGCTATATCCTGCCTATGACCAACTCCTGAAGCGGACTCTTCGAAGTTGTAAAGGGTGCAGTTTGTGGCTCTTGGCCATGCAGGTTTCAAAACATAACTCATAATGTCAGCAAGATGCACTGACCTTGCTATTAACCTCCACATCTTTGATTGCTGTTGTGAAGCTAGTTATTCTCCATTTTGCATTTGCATATTTATTGTTCTCTCTTCCTAGAAGTAACACTAAGCTGACCAGCACCTGGAGGGTGTCAAGTATAAAAAAGAAAGTATTCCAATAAAAACTTGAATCTTGAGTCACTGATGTGCCAGAAGTTGATTAGAAATAAGAACTCTAACACCTACAGATACAGTTTTAACTTCATTACCTGTCAAAGGTTCAAGCAGGAAGGCACTTGATATCAACTATAAAGGTTAGTACTAAAAGAGTTGTTTAAATTTATACATGTGCTTCAGAAGTGTGAGTGGCAAGCACCTTCTTTAAAAGTTAGTTGTCTTTTTCCTGAAGACTTTCATACAGACAAAAAAGCATGGCTAGGTTTAATTTAGGATATTTAATTAATGTGACTTCTACCAATTACCTTCCACTCAAAATATTCCATTTATCCCAAGCAGACGCGTTAACAGGTAGCACTGAAAGACGCTCCACCATGCTCAAGTGGAACAACTCTTTATTTTATTGGCATCTGATGTGTAAGACACTGATGCAGATTTCGTAGTGGCTTGTTCCCCTGCATACTAGTGTACACGATCTAGCCTTTCCAGTGCCAAATCTGGTTATACTTAAAACAACACAATAAACCCCTTACAAATGGTAGTACGGTCACTACATTTATAAAAACCAAAACAACAGAACTTGCTAACTGCCAAATTAATG
Source organism: Rynchops niger (assembly GCA_013400035.1). Lineage (NCBI taxonomy): Eukaryota > Metazoa > Chordata > Aves > Charadriiformes > Laridae > Rynchops > Rynchops niger. The sequence continues at coordinate 319,632 of VXBH01004419.1, read as the reverse complement.
TAAAGCAAGATCACCGGAGCAACTGAAAAGCAAGAATCTCTTACTACTGGATCCCCACTTTAATGTCTTGAGCTCTGTTTGCAAAAACCAGTATGTATAAGCTACAGAAAACTTCTGAAGTACATGCAAGAGAGATTAACTTATGTTCCTACAACACCAATTTATGTAATAGGAACTTATTTACCTGGAACAATATTGGAGCAATCAATTTAACAAGATCATCAAAGAAGCACGTATTAAAGTGAGTCGACAGCAGGTTAGAAGTGACAATTGTCTTATTTGTTCTGCCTTATGCTATTAAATTATTGAGACAGACTAATTACAGACACGTTCATTGGGTACATACTCAGTGTGCGGTCGAACAGCAGACACCCCTGCAGAGCTGGTGCTGGGCTCTTCTGCTATGCCTCCACCATCCAGAAACATGGTGACAGCCATCTCCAGGTTATTGTTGCACGCTTCAAGCATATGCTTTCCCACGCTTTCACTGGCACCTGTAATGCCAAAGAAAAATTAAAGAAAGCATTTTGATTGGAAGCACTAGGAACAGCTGACCAGCAAGCTTTTTCTCTCAAAGCATTAATAATTAGAAAGAAAAGTTCATCAGCTGCCATTTATCTCTGAAATACAACTATGAAATGAGATGAACATACACGTCTCACAGGAGAAGAGAATGCCCACGTACCTTCCATCAAAAGAAAACTTAGTGGAAGTAATCTGAGGGATTTTAGCATAGTTTTTCTATTTGTCTAGAGGTCAGACCTTTTCCTGGTACAACTTTCAAAACACGAGTAGGCATACACCGAAAAAATCCTCACTAACTTAACATTTTAATAGGCGAATATAAGTCAGCCGGTAAAGTTTTTTACCTACTTATAATAGATATTTAAAGACGGAAGAAAAGATACACTGTTTTACTGATAACGCTAAAAGGTGAAAACAAACCAGAAGCTCAGTTCACTTAGCAGGGGATGGGGGGGAAGCCAAGAGGGAGAAAGTAGTACTTGTCTGACTTGTCTGCAGAGCGATTTGTATAATGGCTAACATTTATTAAAATCTCTCCAAAGTGCAACAAAATGCAGCCTTATTCTTGCTGCTTAGGATGAAACACTAGTTCTTAGCATCACTTGTAACTCTTTCCTCAGAGGGTCAGCCTCTGCCCGCCAACTGCTCCTCAAACAGCATACCATCAATGGAAGAACCCTCATCATCTCCTGCACCAAACCCTTTACGTGTCTACTTACTACAGCATCGGTCTCTATAGGTGGTGGGCTGCCAAAGAGCTTATTTTCATATGGGAAGGCTGGTAGGGAAGAAGAGTGGCAAAATGCAGCTGAACCAGTTTGGGAGTAGCTTTTGGATCTGTAGTAACTCTTATAAGGTTCACTGCAAGTCACCAAAACGAAGAAAACACTTTCCCCAGCATCAGAATCACAGATAACATCAGTTTGGGCAAAACGCATTTGGACGTTTCTCAGATTTTCTGGGAAAGACTCAAGAAACTCTAGTTTGAACAGACTAATAAGAGAGAATACACTTTGAAACCACTGAGATAAATCAGTCATAAATGATATGCACCATTACATCAAATCCCAGAGAAAGCCAAGTTCCTGAGGGAATTGGTTTTCCAAAAAAACCAACCTGCCATGATAAGCGCTCTCCGATGGCAGTCAGCTGTATTTTAAGACCTAAATCGAGATGATGGAAGCACAAAATAAAAAGTAGTGACATACCAAAAAATGACGCGAAAGCATCAAGTTCGCATTCTTCAAATGAACCGCTGTTTGGCAGTTTCGGCTCATTTCAATGTCAAGTGTAGCAATTAAACGATACCTGTATAGTTTAGAATACACACACCACCCTACAGCCTCACTGTACAGTCATGCGAAGTCATTAATTTAGAAGAATGAGAAGAAAAATTATACTCAACCCTTTGATATTTAAGGAGATACCAACACAGAAAGTGCTCACACTGATTATTCGTCGCTCCTAAGGAAACTGCCATCACGTGACTGTTTCCAGTGCCTGCACTGGCCAATAGAAAATACTAAATACCTGTTAAGTCTCAAAGCAAATTTCAAAGAGATGCCATCATTTCATCGGTAAAGATACATGGGAGCTATATTCCCTTGGCAATACTTTCCTGGGTGAGAGCACCAAAGCAACACAATTCTGTCCTCTAGACGAGAGATACAATCAAGGACTATATCTCCTCATTCCCCACTATCACCTACACTAGAATCAAACTGCTGTATAGTATTCATTCAGCCTCTTCCCCAGTGACAGGAGTGATCTCGTGCACTTAAAACTCGAACTTAAAAACTCGACTTAAAAGTCGAATGCTGCTAACACAAACCGCTGCGGGTGTGTGCTTCCGAGCACCTGTCAAATCACGCCAGTAACGGCAAGACAGGCTCCGTAACAACACGCTTTTAGATACAATCTTAAATTCTGTTAAAACTGAAAAACAAAACTTCAAAACTCTACTTCAGTAGTGGATAGGTGAAGCCCAGGCAAGTTATTTTTCTCCTTTTTGAAAGCATAAGAGGGGTGCTTTTGCATTTAATGTAAACCATCAGCGCAAGCACAAAAAGCTGTCAGGAAGAGCAAACTACCATGACTCCGCCTCTTCTGGTTTGTTTTTTAGCAAACATCTCAGGCGCTACTGAAAAAAAAAACCACAGGGCACATACTATAATGAAAACGTACATGCTGTAGTTGCTTTTTATTTGAGAGGGTTTATTACAAAAGGCTTCTTTAAAGGTAGCTGAGTAATTTCCCAGTGGAATGTCCACGGCGTACTGAACCCCCTCCACTCCCTCCTTCAGGATTTGAGTGGGTCCGACGCTGACTGAAATCGAGCTGGTTACAGCAACCGAATTAAAAGCAGTTTCACTTAGACCAAGGAAAAGCCGAAGATGTTCCATGACACACACTCCTTCAGTGTCTGATAGGCGATGCCGCAAGCAAAGGGGAACCACCGCGAAGCAGATTAAAGGCAAAGTGGGTCACGCACTCAAAGTGCACAAGCCAAAGCAGGAATTATCACCTGCCGCAAACTTCAATTTAAAAGCGACTTGCTCTTTCCGTCAGCAAACTAAAATCTCAGTAAGTCGGCCACGCTCTAAGGGATTTATTTGTCTTCAGACGCGGAGTCGGGGTTCAGCTCCAGCCTCCCTCACAACGGTCAGCTTTATGTGCAGGACGCGGCTGCCGGAGCGGAGCACCGTCCGGGAGGGCACACACCAGCACCCCCGGGAAGCTCGGCCGACCGGGGACAACCGGGAGGCGCCACCAAGCCACCGCGAAAAGCGACGGGAACCCCACGACGGGTGCCCGGGACGGGCCTCGGGCACCACCCGCCGCGGCGGGCCGGGCCCCGCAGCCCCTCCGACGACAGGCCCGGGCCTCTCCCTTCGGGAAAGGCCGCGGAGGTAGCGGTAGGGCCTCCCGGGAGCACGGGGGAGC
>VXBH01004419.1:303548-316002 GCA_013400035.1 Rynchops niger | reverse complement strand
CGGGGCGGGGCGGGAGTTGCCGTAGCGACGCGGCCCGCCCCGCCCCGCCGCCTCAGCTGTCCCGGGGAGGCGGGAGTTGCCGTGGCGACGCGGCCCGCCCCGCCTTGCCGCCTTCAGGGGCCCGGGGAGGCGGGAGTCGCCATGGCGACGCGGCCCGCCCCGCCGCCTCAGCGCCCTCCACGGCTTTTCAAACGCCGTCACTTTTATTAATCGCGGGGACTCGGGCAGCAGAGGCCTTAAGCGGCGTTACTGAAACACCCACGACACGAGGCCTCCGCTTCCACACCGATTTACCTCGTCACAGAGGCCTACGGCACCGCAAGGGGACTGTCAGGCCTGCGCCCTTGCACAGAAGCACGTACAGGCAGGGGCGATAGATGCTGCAAGGGAGGAGGTAGGAGGCAGGACCTGAGGTGACCAAAACACGCTGCTGCTGCTCGTCCTGTTTTGAGCTCCTGTCAAGGGAGCTCATTACAAGGCAGTCCGTGCTATCAGGATACTTTTGCTGTCAGTTCTTCAAAGTCAGAAGAGAAACAGCCTCAACAACAAGCATGCCGGGTGGTTTTGATCCCTCTGTGTCCTGGTTTGAGTGACAAAGGATTAATTTCTCTTTCAGTAATTTTACTTTTCAGTAAGGTCTCTTCNGGCTTCTGCTGATGGCATGGGCTGGGAACAGTCCTTGTGCGTTTTCTGTTGGTATGGGGATCAATACTGGTTCTTTAGTGTTATTAATGGTAATTGTCTAGTCTTATTCTCTTAAATCTGTTTATATTTCAGTCCTCGGGTTTCCTTGTTTTTTCCCAGTTCCCCTTCCTGGGTGGGGAGGGGTCATCGGGTGAGAGAATAATTGTCTCAACAACAATAAATTGTTGTGGGTTCTCCATAACAATTTGCTACTTGCAGAAATGGCATCTGTAAAAAAGGAATATTTTACTAACTTTCATTTTGTTTTACAACATAGCACTGCATGCGACTGGCCTGCTGCCCACACTGTCAGCAGGCTGGAGTGTTGCAGAGCACCTTGTCATTAACAAGTGTCAACCAAAGAGAGAGCACACAGAAAACAGAGCTTTCCTTAGAAGTTTTAAGACAATTTAAAAACTTGCTGCTGTGAAAACGAGTAGATCTGTACCCTCTCCTGCTCCTCTCCCTACCTCCCACCCACACGCCAGCTTTGGCTCTTAGACCTTTGTCAGACCAAGCCTGACAAAGTATTTGGGTTTTTCGGTACTTGCTTTTTTTTTTGCCTGGCAGTTGGATGAGCTGAACTTGTTCACAAAGGGGACAAATAAGCCACTAGAGCCACCTGAAGGCAGAAGGCGAGCTCACCCTTTTGAGCAGCACTGAACCGTTAGACCAGCTCAGACAGATGAAAGATGGACTCTTGCTTCACAAGCACCATTAAACCAGCTGATTTCACCTGCTTCACAGCACTCGTACCAATGGGAACAGAGCATTGGTGCAACCAAAATCTAGTCAGCAGTAGCCAAATTCCACCCTCCAAGAAAAATCCAAAAGGATGGGCTGAAGACGTGCCTGGTGAGGAAGGTTATGCCATGCACGCAGTGCGTGTGATCAGCTTTGAGACCCGACCTCGGATGAGGCTGCTGGACTGGCCTTCTGGTGTAGGTTATAGGGTTTATACATTTTGCAGTTAAAGCTGTGTTTTAACTAATGATTGACTTTTTAGTCTTTTTTTTCCATCCTGCTTTAAAAAATGACGATTCTTATGTAAGGTCATTCTTACACTGAAGACAAAATCCAGTAAGTTGGAAAAACACAAATAACTCCCAAATACTTTAACACACCCGCATGTAAATATACACACACCAAACTACACTGCCGTACTTTGAAATGGGTAATTTCTGTAACGTTTGTAGTGATTTTCAGTGGAATCACAGCAGCAGGATTTGCTATTGATGGCAAGGAAGTGAGCCCGTGTGAGACTGAAGGCGCAGAAAGCCCTCACTCCTTACCCAACTTCTAACTGGGATTAGTTCAGTGCATTTCATAAACCTTATATGGAAGAGACACATAATCATCACGTTACGAGGAAAAGAAAGAATCCACAAAACAGGTTGTGGAGGAAAAGGGAATGAAACTGGTGTTAAATGCAGCAATCCCATATCCTGGGACATGGCTTCCTGTGCAGCTGAGCTAGTTACACATAGCCCATTGCTGCCTGAAAGGGAAATTCTCCCTTCTGCCTTGCCCTCTCCCGCCTCGATGGGTCCCCTACCCCTTGAACACCTGGAATTAGATCACAGAGAGTCCCCAAAATGCCAGAGCTGGCACAAGCGTAGGAGTCCTGCCATTGGCGGCGACGTTTTAGAGCAGCTCCCAGCGTGTTGCTGAGGTGTGCTCAGATAAGACTGTGTGATCCTGCTGAATTAGTGAGCTCTCACACAGTGTTTTTTAAACAACACGTCTCCTATCTTATCACTAAATTTATGTTACTTAGTGTCAGGGACAGAGCTAGCCCCAAAGCAATGAAAGCAGTAAATTAAGTTTAACCTCAATGAAGTTAAAGGCTGCTAGTTAAAGGCTGCTAGATTTCATTTCTATCTCTTCAGAGTTTATATTTATGTGTATGACCACACATGCTTCCCTTTCTTTCTTTTTCACCCAGTATCTATCAAACATCAGGACCCGGCTGTAAAAGCAACTCCAAAGCCAGCACCGCTGTACTGGAGTATAATGATGATTGATCTGAGAAAAACACAGCAGTTAACCAGGGTCAGAATTTGTAATACACACAAGATTATTTCTTACCTATGAATGGCCAGCAGTTCAAAACACTTGCAATCCAGACTCTGTCAGCGCTAGACATTAAAAGCAGTGATAGAGGGCAGACATTGAAACGCCTCAGGAGGGGGAGGGTACAGGAGGGCTGTCAGGACCATAGAAACGAACTGTCTCCAACTGCAGACAGTTGCATGAGGCATAAATTTTGGCAGCCAGTGGCTGCAGGGGTGACCTGTGTGGGAAGAGGCCAGGAACTGCCCTGCACCACTCCAAACCTGTTCCTAAACAACCCGTTACACCAAAACAGCAATAAATCAGAGGCGCTTGTGTTCTCTCTGCTCAGGGATGCCTGAGAACGGGCAGCAGCCACTGGGAGACGTGATCTTAGAAGGAGGAGCTCCATCTTTTCAGTAAGTTAAAAATAATCTGATTTCAGAAACCAATTGTATAATGAGGCTGAACAGACTTCAAAAGTAAACTCTTTCTGCTCAACTCTTTTGAAAATGGAGAGTTTACTTCTTACATGCTTATCATGACTGGAAAGGCTGAGTGTCACTAGCACAAAAGCAGTCACTATCTTTGTCTTAAAAAAACCACTTTAATGAAGGATTATACTTAAATGCCTGGGCAAGACAGAAAACAACCCAAACAAAGGTAAGGATTCAACAGAAACAGATCTATACTAAAGGAAGGCTTCCAGCACAATGGTTAAGGCAGAAAAAGGAGAAGTCGCCTCTTGTAACCTTCTCAAAAAGCATCTTAAAATAGATCATTTATTTACAAGAAACCCACAATTAATAGAGAGATGCAGGCAAAGAAAAAAACCCAATATTTTTGCCTTGGTATGCTGTTCACGCTTTCAATAAATTGTCAGTTTGTTAGTTTGTTTGGTTTTTTTCTCCAACTTAAAACAGCAGAAGATGCTGCTTTGAAGTATTTTGTTAACAAAGTTCCCAGACCCAAGTTAAAGTCTACAGATCATCAACGAGGTTCAAAGAAAGTACACATTCAGAACATTTGCAAACTTTGGTGATTAGCACACACACTTCAGCAACGTAGATTGGTGCTTTGCTCTTTTTCAAGCATGGACAGTGGGGGAAAAAAAAAAAAAAAATCTCATTACAAGCAAAGAAAGGCTAAAAGATGGTTTCAAAACAGAAGCAGATGAAACAATCTTGCAGGGATACTCCCTTTGCTGAGTAGCTGCTGGTCTACTCTTCACCAGCCTCAACTTCCTACAGGCCTCAGCTTCCTCCTGTGTCTAAACTGTAATTCATTTGAATGCAGTTAGTTTTAAACTCAACTGGAAGACAGCATTTGGTAGTGCCTCTAAAAATGGGGGAGGAGCCAGGCATGGAAGTTTTGTGAATCTTTAATTATAGTTACATCATCACTGACAACTCCAGTTCTCAATTGCTTACCCCCTTTCACTTTAACTTTCTCTATCATAACTGTCTTCTGGACTAACTATTTTTTTATTAATATGTGTTCCTAACCATACTCACACCAGTCTGAGTATGAAAATTAAATAGCACTAAATATAGGTAATATTATCGTACAATAATAAAGTTGCAGAACACTAGCAGTAAGAAAACAAAAGTATCTTCTTAACAACAGTCAGAGTCAGATCTGCAGAAGTGACCTCTACGAACAGAGGTAAACATAAGCCCACAACTACTTATACTATTGGCATCTATGGAAGATCCTTGGCTTTGTCAGTGGGAGAATGACCTGTTTTTTCCCCCCCTTTTCAAAGGAAGGGGTTAGTATATGAGAGGGAGAGGGAAAGAGCGTGTCTGCAAGACTGGCTGGCTGCTAATACTCTTGTTAACTGTGGTGCGAACAATGCAATTCAACGAACAGCCTAAATTCCAATGACATGCTTCAATTTAACAAACAGTAGCTGCGCTGAGTGAAGCTTCAACCTTGCAGTTGGCAGACAACTGGAAACACAAACTCATCTTTTTGCTCATTTCCTCCACAGAATGTGCATCCTTGCTGTAAAAAAAGCTCCAAATTCTCATTTTAAGAGAAGACCACCAGTTATTTTTGTTTTTAAGCACTAACAGTATTCACATTTGAATTTATGTAAATGCAAGTGCCAGAAAAAAAGATGTAGTCAAGAGAAGACCAGCTAAATTTTTTTAAAGTCTTGGGGTGTACGTTATTAAAACTTCTTAGAATACACAACTTTGTGACCCAAAGTTATCCCCCCTCAAAACCAATATCTTTAAAACTGTTTACAGGAAGCTTTAACTAACACAGGAGAAAGCGTTACCATGGTATTAATTCTCATTCCACCATGCGTCTGGTGGTTCTACTCCACAACAGAGCTTTTAAACATCTGGAGGATCGTCTTTTGCTTATTCTTGGGTAGTGAACAAATATCATTTGCGTCACTGGTATTAACCACACAATTCAAAACTTTTCCTCCCTTGATGCTGGGTGATTTCATTCGGACTCTGGTAGGGGACTGCCAGTTTTCATTGCAAGAACCTTTCCGAGTTTTACGGTGATTTGTTTCAGCCTGGTTTTTTTGAGCCTTTGAGTCTTTTGCCATTTTAGGACTTCCCTTTCTCACAGGAGAGTCTTTCACAAACTGAGGTGGTTTGGTGCGAAGAAGATATTCATCTGGAGAGCCCTTTTGTCGATTGAGTGTCCTTTCCTCCTTGTTGATCTGTTTTTGTAGCTGCAGAGCCAGAAGCCTGTCCTGCTCCTCTTGCATACGCCTTTCATAGAACTCCTGCTCAAAGGCTTTCTGCATTTGCAAGTTAAAATCATTTACCTGCTCCCCTTGGTCCTCTAAGGTTTCCGCAAATGTTCTTCTCCTCTTATCAAGCATGCACAAGTCAACCGCTGCTTCAGCTGGTGGCTCCAGCAACCTTCTTTTCGGAGTCTCCTTAGTGTTCTCCAGTCTCTCTGGTTTCTCTTCATCTGAGTGTCCAGTCACCTTCCTGATATCAGATTTTACACTTTTGCTGTCAGACATCACAGAATTCATTGCGCGCTGAATACGGGTGCAAGTTTCAGCAGAGATTTCGCGGTTTATGCTTTCTACATGTGTTAAACTGCCACTGTCTGACTCGATTCCATCATCTTCTCCTTTGGATCCGCAAAGAACTGTTCTAGACCCTTCCCCTTCTGCGATACCATTAAGCTCATCTGGAACTTTGTCTCCTAGACAATTTGGTCCTGGTGTTTTTTCCTGCTTGACAGCATCAGTGTCCCCTGAAGCTGAGGCACTGAAATAGTTCATGCATGATTCCAAAAACGAATCCTTAGCACTGGAATCTTTGATCACATTGGTCAGCTGTGGAGACAGTGTTGGCATTTCCACTTGCTCATCTTGCCACACGGAACTGCTGCATTCATTGCTATTGGTCTCCTGAAGAAAAGGGAGAGACCGCTAATAAAGTAAATTTGTCAAAAGCCAATGGGTATGAACAAAATGCAAATCCCACTTCTCATAGCTGCACTGCTCATAACTAAGCAGGGATAAAAACTTGGATTCTTCTTTTTTAAAATAAAAAAAACCACACAGTTGTTTAATAATAATGAAAATATTTAAAACAACCTACAAAAGCATAACTAAAGGACTGAAAAAACAACCGCAGCATTCTCCTCTTATCAATGACTCGAATCAGGGTATTAGTCTGCTCATCTTCTTCTGAAGCCTAACAGGAAAGAGCAGACAGACCGATGGAATGATGAAAACCAGAGTGTAACCTCCTCCACTGAGCTCCGGAACCCTCATTGTAGTTTTATGCACCATTGGTTGCAACCCAGCATTTGCTGAAGACCTTTAGGTATGGTACTTGTAAGGCCATACAAGGTAACTATTGAAATAAGCCATGGGTGTGCGCCTGTGGACTGTAAAGCATGGTTTCTTCCCGTGACACTTCGGGGAATCATGCAGGCAGTTCAAGAAGGGCAAGATAAACTGCCCAGTGCTGATGTGCAAGGGGAAGATACGATTGGCAATCCTATAGACAAGGGAAAATAACCCATAATTAACCACCAACTGAGATTTATAACAACACGATTCTAGTTACCGCAGAGCCAGAGTCGCTCGTTCCTCTTTCTGTTGTTCTGGAGGATGATGCTGACCCCAATGTAAAATGAACCTTTGGAGACAGATACCTTAAAGGGGGGGGGAAAAAAAAAAGGTATAACTTTTTCAGCTTTGTTTCTTGACTTGTCAGTCCTTTGTGCTAACCAAGATCTTCAGGTTCATTCTGACAAACAAAAACAACAAGAGAAGGGCAAGTGGTTCCTTCTCCTCCATGTTACCCTGTGAGGAGTTGTCACACTCAAGAGTTTACATTTGTGCCAGACTATCCAGGGAAGTTGGGCTACAGGATTCCAAAGAAGCAAATGGAGCGGAGGGACACTATACCAAGAAACAGACCAATAGTTACAGAAGAAAAACTCCAATTACTTACTTCTGAATGTCTCCAGAGTTGCTTGATTTGTTCTTCATCTTGCACAAATTAACTGGGGATGTTTCGGTTGAGGGACTGCCTGCTGGTGAAGGACTGCTGAGCACACGTCCTTTGGAATCGTCATTCTTGGATGACAAGTAAAAATAGCATCATGTAAAACAAGACACAACACAAATTGGAGGAAACCCGGAGAACTACTTTACTTCTGCTGCAGAATTAGTTACTTTTGCCCAAAGAATTCTAGAACATTAAGTAATGGATAGTTATGGAATGAGAAATGTTACGTGTTCTATACACTTTCCTGTATCTGGCATTAAGGGACAAGAGGTTTTGCTCAAATAAGTACAGTTTCATCATTAGGTCTACTATCAGGTAGCAAAACCCAACCAACCAAAACCCCAAAACAAAATAAACAAACAAAAAACCCCCAAAACTTAAGTTAAACTTTCATCGTATATTCCCTTTTTTCCATACAGGTTACAGACATCAATTTCTCACAAAGAAGTATTTTTAAAATCATGGGTAAAGGAAGTATTCAGAAAAAACCCAATGTTTTAAAATGTTTCACAATGAAAACATCCAGTATGTTTCAAGTTCGTAATATACAAGAAGACATATTTGGGGTCTTTCACTGTCCTGGTTTGAGGTAAAACAGAACCAATTTTCTCATTTGTAATTTTAGTTTTTAGCTGGGCCTCGTCTAACTGACTAAAGTCTGAAATTAACAGCATATTGTTCAGACACTGTTCACTCTCAGAGTGACAAGACCTGATTATACCAAGGAANTGGGAGCTGGATACGGTTTTGTATATATTGTATACTTGTTTTTTCTTCTTTAATTTTTATTATTATATTATTATTTACTATTTTCTTATTTATTATTATTTTCACTAAAGTAGTTTAGTTCTTTTTTCTACACTGGTAAATCTCCTTATCTCTTCCTCTCCTCTCTGAGGAGAGAGGGGGAGGGAGGGCCATCTGTCATTCCGATTGGCCACTCCAGCCAAAACCACGACATTCACCCTCCCACTAGTTCTTCAAAAATTAATAGTCAGTCAAGGATCGAAAGTACTGGGGTTAACAACAGCTTCCAATCACAATGAAATTAAACTTAAATGATTAAAAATTTTAACTTCTGCTCTGAAAAGTCTAAGTTGTTTACCCTATATCGACATTTTCTACTGCTCTCCTTGATCCTAACTCACCAGACTGTTACTCAGCTGCCAGGCCAACTCTTCATCCTGCTTCAGCTGTTTCTCCATCTCCCTCCGTCTCTCTTCTGCCAATCTGTGTTCCTCCTCCTCTTCTGCTAGAAGCCGTTGAATGTATTCCTCGCTTGCCTTGTTCTCCTCTTGTTCGTGTGCTCGCCTTTCTGCCTCCACCTAAAAAAAAAAATTTTTTAAATGCATCTGGTTAAGACTGTAGGAGCATGCTTTAAGCCAGAACCTCTCAACTGACGGTTCTTAAATGTGAACGATCTGCTATTCACAAAAACACTCTGCACACTTCAAAGCCAGTATTTAATTACACAGCTCTCCAAAGATATAACAATCAAACTAATACTGTGCGTAGAGTCTTCAATGTGGTAACACTGACCTAACTTTTGGTTTCTGTAAGACTACACCGTTGGCCTTGCTAGCATGCAAGCTTAAATTCCTTTACTCGCCTTTTGAAAACATTAGTAACAAAATCTCAGATCTCCAAATGCACAGATCTACAGAGAAACTCAAATTAAAATTCTTTATAAGGCTGGATGACAGCCAGATGACAGCATTTGCTCACCCTGCTTATGTGATCGTAATCCCCGTATTAGCACAAGACGCCTAAAGGACAGCACATCTCTCTTCTCACTCCTTCAGCTCTCTTGAAACACGCAAAACCCCAAGCTGCAAACCAAGAATTTGAAATCTGCCTTCTTGATGGCGGACATCCGCTCATGGTAAATCAGTTATCAGTAACTCCACAAGTACTTCAAGAATGAATAAAGCTTTCTTAACTAGGTAATGGGATTTGGAAATTTCTTTGAGAGAAGAGTGTCAAGCTGTAATACTGCACAACCCACGTTAAGTCTGGGTTTCATGTATTGATGTCTTATGATTGGCATCAGACACCATTACACATTTCACCGGCACCGCCTCCATCAACCATTGATACTATTGCTGCCAATCAATCTTATCCTATAGCTACCATAAAAGAGAATCCCCCGGTCCTCCGCTTCACGTACGCCCCCTGCTCTTGTAACAACCAGCAATGGGGCTGTCAGGGAAAGGAGCACTCTGATACTGCTTCCAACTACAATGCTTACTAGTACTGTGTCTGAATTAGAGGAAGGAGGACCCTTTAGATCCTTAGACAAACACTAAGATTTCTTGAAAATCTTTTCTGATTTTCAAATGAACCCAGATAACACAGGGAGCGAGCAACGCTGTATGTTCATTACCCAAGTCCACCTAACTGTGGTATGGTACTTAGGGAGGGAAACCAAAAAGGCAAGTAAAAGCCCAAAGCCGAAACAATTCCAAATTATTCTATTTCCTAGTCCAAAATATTTTACGTGCATCTGAGGACCTAAAAAAGGCATTTTAGTCTGTGGGCAGGGACGCAGAGAGTGAAAGGGTGACTCTTTAACCCTAAAAGAACTTTTCTGCAGAGTTTTGGGAAATGGGAGGTATTGGCTACTGGGGACCCGCCTGGGCCTTCTGCTGTGTCTCTGTGTGTTTCCTGGCCTGCGAAGCACACCCAGTTGAAGGACAAGACGACAGCACGTGTTACTGGACCGACTGAGAGGGTGGGGTGGCAGCTATAGATCAACTCGCGCAAGAAAGCTTGAGAAACGTCACCTCACGTCAAACTCAAGGAAGTCTCTCCTCTTCCATAAAGGATAAAAACTTAATTCCCGCCTCAGGAATGACCAGTTTGTTCTTGCAACAATAACGCCTGTTTCAGTATCTTTCTTTTTAATTAAATAACATTACAGCTGTTTGTGGGAACAATTAAATAACTGGATATAAAGCATTTATGCATTTAACTAAATTTTTAGACTTACTTTGCTAATCTCTGCTTCGTATTCCTGCCTCAGTTCCCCAGGCTTGCTCAGCTGGTGTTGCGGATGAGGGACACAGACTAAACGAGGGGAAGGAAAAAACAGAAGTGAGGAACAAAGTGAGACAACGACAGTCCACAACGCAAGATTTTAACAGAAAATCACCTCCATACCACGTCACAGAAATGATCTGACTTAAATCAAGTGCTGCGGAAAAAACCCCACTTCGCGTTACAAAGGAACAAAATAAAAAAGGGCTGTGTGAGCGGCAAGAACAGTCCGTGTTTTCCAAGCACTGCATGTAAAGCAAAATAAATATGCTGGCCATAACTTTAAATCTTTTGCTTTTTGCAACTAACAAGATTTCATAATACTGCAAGTGGAACAACATGTCACAGAGACAACCTACCAATTAGCCTCCCCCAATGGAGCTGACAGCATAATAAAACACCAAATCCTTCCTCAAAGAGTTAATCGCATTTCACTTCCTCTTCTCCGACACCACAGTTTTAGGCTCGGAGACTCCTGCATAGACTGAAGCCCTGGAATTTCTAACCAAACTGATTAACGGCAGTTAATCAACAGCAGTTTAACCCCTTCACTTACTTGACAGTGATAAACACAAACACCCAAATACGGCACTTAGAGATTTCACAGCTGAGGTTGTACCAGTAAGGACAGGCGGCTGTACACCGACTGTACCAAACGCATGAGCAAACACCCACCTAAATGATCAGACAATATAACCTACCCTCTGCAACACAAACAAAAAAGGCCGTTTCCCTGCCTTGCAAGCCCCTTTCAGAGGCGAGCTCTGACACCACATTTTCTAGCGGTAACACAGCCTGCCCATGCGCAGTTTCTTATTTCACAACATCCAAAGTCCACCAACGGCAATTACTTTGGTAAAACAGTGACATCCCAGGACAAGTGACATTTTACTTACTTTCCTCTTCCAAATCCTGTCCATTAATCCTACGCTCACATTCCTTTGGGTACTTCTTCTGAATCTTTTCCCAGAGTTCCCAGTTGATAAGAGTATTTCTGCGGGCATTATATCGTGCCCAGGAAGAGACTCGACGCCGACAAAAAGGGCAACAAAGACTGGCCTTTTCAACGGTCAGCTGGAAACAAGAATTACAGAGGGTATGGTTGCATGGCAGAGTCACGGGCTCCACAAAGATCTCCATGCAAATTTGGCAGAGGCAGTCAGACAAGGAGAGCGGAGCCTCCGATTTCTTCGACATGCTGACTTGAAGTAGAGGAGCGAGACTAGTACAACATCAGTACCTGAAAGCAAAAAGAAACATGGCCTTTACTTCCCGTGATGAATCCAAAAGAAAATAGAAAATGCTCAGTTTTACAACTACTTTATGAAAACGCTAACGGGTTTAAGGAATCTGCTTAAGTGGTTACTTCTGCTCACGATCTGAGATTCTCAGCTTTCGGAGGAAGACCCAGGTCTTTCCAGAAGTCATGGAGAAACTGTAGCAGGTTTTCCTGCCGCAGTTTCCAGTGAGCTGTAGCAGGTGCTCTGGGGATAGCAAGGAGGTGGTAAGGAGGAGGGGGAAAGGAGGTGAGAGCTCTTCTGTCATTCTCTCTGCTAGCGATAAGCCACGCTCGCGTTCGGTGGATACGTTATCACAGGTCCCTTAACCTGCCCTCCAGTCAGTTCAGTTTAAGTCAACTCAGCCTTAACCTTCTAGTCCGTCAATTTTTCAGCACACGTGCGTCCTTCAGAAGACACTTCTGGTACAGACTTGCTTCCAGCCTGCTCTGAAGGTGAAACGCAACATCCCTGCGCATCAGAGGAGGCTCCTCCTCGTTCGGTCATTCGCTTAAGCTGGGACCAAAAAGTTAAAACGTTTTTTGTTAATATAAGCAATGAACTAACCAACACAGTCAACACTTCAGCGTCTTCCTGTCCAGCTTAAAATGGTAGGATGATCTAGACACTCTCTCACCCACCCTCCTCCACTTGGCCAAAAAAATACCGTGGAACAGAAAATAAAAGACACATACAGCAAAAAGGATAAAAATACTGGTTTTTTTTCAGTTACGGGAACTTAAGAAAGCTCTTAGAAGCTTCCCAACAGCCCGGTTCACAACGGACGGGCCGTCCTGAGAGAAAGGCTGCCATTTCAAGTCACGCAGGAACTCGACATGGAGACAAATATACTCGGATTTGGGTTTTATTGTTTCTGCTCTCCCTTTGTTACATAAA
>VXBH01004419.1:291676-303535 GCA_013400035.1 Rynchops niger | reverse complement strand
TTTTTTAAAAAAAAAAAAAGGCTGCTAGTTAACACGGAAACACCCCGTTTTGCAGGCCGTTTGTTAAAAATACCGGCGAAGCCCATGCATACCTGTTCCGGCCCGANAGGCAGGGCCTCGGCCTCCCGCAATGGCGGCCGCCCTGGCGCTGCCCGCCCGCTCCGCCCCGTCTCTCGCCGGCGCGCCGCTCCCGCCGCCCGGCCGCTCGCTGCTGCTCCTCCTCCTCCGAGCCGAGCCTGCCGGGAGACAGAGAGCGGGGGCCCTCAGGCGGGCAGGCCAGGGGAAGGCAGGCGGAGGCCGAGGGAAGGCCGACAGAGCCGCCGGCTCACCCGGCCCCAGCCGTCACGACCTCCGCCTCCCCCCGGCCCTGCGGTTCTGCCGTCTCAACGGTATTTCAGCCATAAATAGTTACCGGCGGGACCTGCCGAAAGGCGGCCTGGCTGTAGGCCTGGCTAGAGCCCTTTTCCCCCGGTGTGCGGAAAGAAGAGCTGCTGCAGAAACTCCCAGGTCAGAAGAAGGAAAGGCTATCAGTATGTCCTAGCCTGAGTGCTAAAAATGTGCATCTCCTGGCCTCATTTAATCAGGGAAAGTAAACATAGTCTTAGCGAGTTGGGGTTTATTTTTCCTTCGCTTACTGTGGGACGGAGTTACCCAAACAGCCTTGATGTCCGTGGGGTCCTGGAAGCGGCACGGCTGGTTTTAAACCGCATAAATATGTCCTGGGCTGCGCGGTTGGCTTTGTCTTTCAAAGAAACGACTACCAAAGGAACCGTACTGTTTCCCTGCGTCGCCTATTTCTGCAGTGAATGGGTCAGCAGGGGCTGTACGCGTGGTGGGTCCCACCCGCGGTCACACCAGTGTCACCTGCACGTGAGGACTGGGACCAACCCATCCCTCCCCGTGCTCACCTCCACGGGACCTCCTGGCCCGTCTCCTCCTCCAGCATCTCCTCCTGCAGCTCAAACTTCCGCGCCAGTGTCTCCAGGCTGGAGTCCAGGGCTGTGAACCGAGCCTCCACGGCTTGCAGCTTGGTTTCCACTCTGAGGGATGGAAAACAAGGACATTTCATAAGGACTTGGGCACCGACCGGTGCCGTGATGGTGGGTGACACTTACTTCGTGCTGTGACCAGCTCCAGACCCCGTTCTGAGGCTCCTCCCAAGCTGTGGGGGAACATACACAACTAGAAATTAAGTTGTTTGGACATGGGCCAGGGCTTTTGGCCCTTTCCTGGTGCAGAGGTCATATAACTTGTAAACACAGATGCAAGATTCGTAGTTTGATAAGCGTGCACGTCTCAACCATTTGCCATGTTAGTGGTGCGGGTTTTTTTCTCTGATACATTTTGAGGTGATGTTTTTGTGCTTTTACTTGTACTATTCATGACTTTTTGAACCATTTTCACTGTGAGGGGGGTGAGCCCCTGGCCCAGGTTGCCCAGAGAAGCTGTGGCTGCCCCATCCCTGGAGGGGTTCAAGGACAGGTTGGACGGCGCTTGGAGCAACCTGGGCTGGTGGGAGGTGTGCGGGGGAACTAGATGGTCTTTAAGGTTCACTTCCAACCCAAAACCGTTCTATGATTTTCATTTGGCATTGAGCAGAACTTCTCGGTCTTCCTCAGATTAAAAACTATGCAAATAATAAACAAGACAGCCACGGCGTTTCTCTTCTCCCATCAGCTCATCCTGCTCCGGTTTTCCCTTTTGTAGGACTGTCCTTCCACAGAACAACCATGTGATAAGAAGACCTTAGTGAAACGGCAATAAGAAGACTGCTTCGTAGCTGGTAATTATTAGCTGCTTTTTCATTACTTAGCATCTGTTGCGTTCTTCCTTATTTAAAAAAAAAAAAA
This sequence comes from Rynchops niger, assembly GCA_013400035.1. NCBI lineage: Eukaryota > Metazoa > Chordata > Aves > Charadriiformes > Laridae > Rynchops > Rynchops niger. Next base: position 301,685 of record VXBH01004419.1, on the reverse strand, counting down.
GGGGGCAAAAAAAAGTGCACCTTTGTACTCTCTTAAATTATGATCCTAAAGTCGAGTTCTTGAGTTTGAGCTACTCCACTCACTTTGCTTAAGAAAACTGCCTGGTTTAAAAGAACTTACTGTGTTTAGGGATGACGTATGAGGGAATGCAAGCATTTATGCTTTGTACCTATTTGCCGCGCTTTATTCCGCAAGTAGGGTATGCTGGGCTTCTCTCCTTCCGAGGGTGGTTTTCCTAAAGATAGTTTTCTTTAAGTTTGCCTCAGCTAGCCGTTCTTGAAAATCCTGAGGAACTCCGAAGTATCAAAATATGAATCATTCAAAGTTCATTCCTAAATACCAAACAAATACCTTGGGACTACGTACTCGACAAGCGATTTACTAGCGGACCATCAGCTACTCCTTGTAGACTTTTGTGATTTTTCCTTGTGTTTTACTGGCAGAACTTCAGGCTGTATCAGTTAAATGAAAACTGTGCCATCGCTAAATTTTATTAGGGGCATGACCCTACATTTTTTTTCTTTAGCCTCTCTTTCTTCATCCCCAGTTTGCTCCACTGCTGATGTTACTGTCATTGTTGTATTGTTTTAATGCTTAGGGAATTGGATTCTGAATTGTGACCTCCTTGGGTTAAACACTGTATTAAGGTCTTTACCTTCTTTGTTGTGGTCTTGTCTCGTTTATCTTTGGCTGAACCTTTTTATAAGGACAAAATCCACAGCAGCTTTCAGGTGATGACATTAAAAAAAAAAAAATTAAAAAAAAAAAAAAACACTGCAAAGAAAAACCCCTCCAAACAACCAGAGGTTAACTTTAGATTGTATAAACAGCAGATTAAATAATTTACCAATAGTTTTCCCTTCTTTCACGCATACTCCATGGTATTTTAAAGCGTACTGGTTTTAGAGAAGGACCAAGCACGCCATTGCTTTGCTAACAGTAGCTGCTCCCTCTACGTGCCTTCCTCTTCTGCTTTGGGTACTGCCCGCAGCGGACCTGAACGAGGAGAAAATAAAAAGGCATCATCAGTGGCGTATTTTTCTAAGTCTCCCTGACCTTAATTCATTGTCTGCCTGGCAGCTTGTGCAGATCCTTGTCTGACGATTTGCTGGTGTTTCGTGAGGCTAGGAGACTTCCTCTGCCATCGTGTGAAAGCTGCGGACATCCTGAGCTTAACTTTGATAGCACTTCTCTTGCTTCGAACCAAGATTTTGATTTCTCAGAGCCTCCTGTCTCCTGCTGGGACTTTGAAACGGAATCACGGAAACCGGGCATAATTGTTCCTGGGTGGTCGTCCCTCATGTTGCACATCGTCCCTGGACTATTGGAGGCAGGGGGTAGTTGCCCTTTTAAATATATTTATGTGCGCATGCTTACCATGAGAATTTTAGGAGTAAACCAGAAGTTTAATTGGGAAAATTGAGCTTGTGTGATGTAGAAATGCGGATAGTTCAGAGGAACTGGGCGAGCGGGTATGTCATAACAGGATCGAGTCTGTCAATACAGCAAGCGTGCGAGCTGAGCAGAGGTGGGTCCGTATGTGCTGTAAATAAGTTTCAGATCCACTCCACACCTCTAGCTGCGCAAGCAGAGAACAGCAACCATCAGGGTAACACAATGTGGTAGCGCAGAAACCCCAACTGGAAAAGTTTAAGGAATGATATGGTGCAAGCGCTCTTTGAGAGAGAGGGGGGAATCCTCAGAAAATGAGTATGTTCTTCAAGGCTTGCCGGGTGGCTAATGGGTGCTGGCCTGGGGGAGAGACTTGCCTGTGAATTGCTCCCTGATTGCAGCTTTTTATCAGGGTAAATAAGCTTCCTAATGGCCCGTTTTTGCGAGCTTTCTCCTCTACTAATAACAGTAAAGTTATCAAAGATCTCATCATTAAGGCCACTGTCAGTGCTGGAGTTGTTTTTCAGCAGCCAGTGCTTTATTATTTGACCAGTTTTGTCTTTCCAGCACTTTTTTGATATGGGGTATATTTCTTGTCTGTAAATTACTCTTGTATATTTTTACGCAACTGTAGGAAATGTTTCAGCATTTGCTAATTTTGATTCTAAAAAGGCCTGTTCAGTTACACGATGGTACGACTGCTCTCCATAACTGATCTTCTACAGCTTTTAGTAACTTCTGATAGAATCCGTGCTGCTGTCTCTTGAGCAAAATTCTGAATGAAACGAGGAAGAATGGATTAAACCTCCTGCTTCCATTTCAGTCACAACCTCTAAGCACTGTCTCCTGTAATGGAAGTGAAGTCCCCGTTGAGTTGGTGACCTCTAATGTCTGTCTGGTGTATGCACAAACCACATCCCCATTCTTGACCAGAAAGCTTTTAAAGTCTTCTCTTCTTGTTAGCGTACAGAACGTACTTGTATGGTTTGCAGTAAGAGATCTAGCACTGCCCCTTTTCTGAAAGCGTGGTTGTATGCGTTACCTTATTTCCACTGCTCAGGCATTTACAGAAAATGATGTTTTTCATTACTTTAGAGCTGTCACATTGGTTTTATTTTCCAGGCCGATGCAGAGCCCCACGCGTCTCCACAGCTCTCCCTGTACACTCACTGCACGGGACTCGTCAGACACACACTTCTTCAATCAATTTCCCACAGACTTCATTTTCACTTTTTCTTTCAGGAGTGGTTCCCATGTTTCTGTTTCTCTCCCTGGCCAGGTCTCCAGTATCTTTTTTTGCGGTTGCTGCTGTGTGAATCAGGAGCGATAAAAGCCGCTGGTGAACAATGTTTGTATCTTGACCTGAGGGGCAGACTCTTACCAAGTCTGTCAGCTGGTGTTAGTCTGGAATAATTAATTTCATAAATAGAAGCACTGCATTTCATCAGTTGGGATACTCTTGATAGACAGTCATCATTTTTACTACAGGTAAACCAGAGTTATATGGATGACACCGAAGCTGACTTGAAAATTTCTTGCCATATCATTTGCACGGGACCTTTACGGGTAATATATGAAAATTCATACGTGAAGATCCACTGGGAGGGAACACTGTCTCACCTGTCTCTAACTGTGGAGAATTTCAGACCCTTTTTTCAGCCCTTCTTCCTGAAGAGCCGTGCTCATGGCTTACATCTGATCCCGCGGTCGTTGTCTGCCCAGCTGGGTAGAGACACCATCTACTGCTGTCGCACTGCAGCTGAACACGTGGACTGCTGCCAGCCGGGGCAGCTTGGGCCAGATTGTTTTACATGAAGCCAGTGAACCTGCCTGTCAAGTGTTCCTCTTCCGAGGACAGGCGTTGAAAACGGAAGGTGAATCAGCGTCACCTATGTCCCAATTCCCCAGCGACAGTGATTTTCTTTCTTTAAACTGAGAAGAAAAGTCCGTTCTCGGGTAAGATAACCACTGACTTCCTGTCTTTGAACCCTTTGGACTCCGAGGCATTTTCCGAAATTCAGAAGTTCGTTCCAGACCTCCCATTTACGACCGGACAGTAGCAGAGCGCGAAGCCGAATTTCCCATTACCCGTAATCTCCCAGCAACACTTGACGCAGCGACAGCCCTTCGCTGAATTGCACCAATCCTGCAGCAAACCCCGAGGTTTGCAGGCTGGCCAGAACGGTGGCTCTGCCCCCCTGCCCTCCCCAGCGAGTCAAGGAGAAAGAGAAGATTGCTCACGAACCCTTCCCGTATACACACAAGGTATATGTACATCCTATTACCCACGAGAATCTCCAAGGAAGCACAGGTTTGTTGCGCTGACAGTCTCGTCTCCTGTCCCCTTGCCCCAGTCCCCTATGCCCTCGCCCTTCCCTGTCCCTCGGCGCAGTGCGAGCACAACCCTTCAGTCACCTGTTCAGCCTCTCCTTCAGGACGTGCAGAGAGATGCCGGCTTTAGCCATCTTCCAGGACACCCAGAGAAGAAATAAACGCCACAGTGGGCTTGATCCTCCCTCCTGGAGCAGGCAGCAACAACAGGGACGGGGGATCCGACTCCTGCTGGAGGCTGTTTGTAGCGAGGCTTTTTATAGATTGTATATCCAAATATAGGTCATAGATGCACGGACACATGCTCATGAACATCTCCCATACTGAACTACGCATCCGGACCACTTCCTTGGACCCACCGATCCCGTTTTCATAAACAAAATCAATTTAGAGGTGACACAAAAGGGCCTACCCACCCTATTCTGCTTTTTTTTGCTGTGTTTTGGCTTCATTTTGCTGTCATGCCCACCATTTTGTGTCTTGGGCCAAAGTCTCCCGCTGTTAAAGGCTGTACAAGCAGATTGCTTTTCTGCCCTTTTATTTTTTTTTCCCTGTTTAAAAGGGATGATCAGATTTGGATGAGAACGAGCTCTATTTGGTTGCAGGGAGCTGCTTTGAGAGGATGAAGGACAGCTAAACCCAGATGGTTGGAATCTCTTCCATAAAGGATGGAGAGCCAGCACAACTGGCTAATGATTTTCAGGAGCTGGGGGTAAGCAAAAAAAGGAGCTGGAAATTTTTCCATCAAAAAAAAAAAAAAAAAGAGGGCAGATGATAGATAATGTGCGTCTGGTAACAGCACAGCGAGGGAAACAAGGCAGCACAAACCCCACACCAGTGAAGCAGGTCTTCAGCCAGCAACAGGCATTCAGTTTTGTGAAAAGTTACGGACAACCTGAGAAAAAAAAAAAATGCTTTTTTCTTTTATTTATTTGCCCAATCCATGGGAAATCCAGCATGAACTGAGCATGTCAAGAGCTGCGCCATTTCCACATTCTCCCCATCTTCAACTTGCAAATTAAGAGATGTTTCCAGCAAGCTGAATTCTGCTCGTTGTGTAGCTAAAGCTTTGGGAAGACAGCAGTGGAAGTATTTGGATAAGGAGGAGCCGTGCCTTTGGCCCTTTGTATTCCCCCTGTGATGGGGTTCACAATACCCTTCTCGACACAACTTTGTGTGTTTGGCAATATTAGAGTGAGTAGAAGCACAAGGGAGCCATGAGAGAGAAAGCATTTATTAAGACAAGTGTTAATAGCTTTTTTTTTTTCCCTGGGATAAACAACTAAATGCGTAAGACAGCTGACCCATTAAACAGTTGTTAACATTGTCCCCTGCTCCTCCTTTTACTGCAGTGCGAAAAAATCCATTTGGCCATGACAAACTAATTTGATTACTCATTAGTTGATGCTTCTCTAGTCTTATATGCAGCTCCTGACAAACCAATTAAAAGTGTATTTCCACTACGGCCAGTTTAAGCTAACTGTGACTCAGTTTAGTGGAGAGAGTACAGTAAAGCACTGCAATAGTTCAAAATGCAAGGAGCTCAGCCAGGGACATCTCTGTCACTGCTCAGCATCCTCATTTAGCACTGTGGGTGCGTGAATTTCTTCCTCTAACTTTAATTATGTCAGCTTAGTCATGAACTCATATTACCCCTAAATATATTGAAACCCGTTTCACTTAAATTCAAGAAGCAGACTGCCGACCCTGCAAGAAACAGCTGCAGTGAATACCAACCGCCGCTGAAAAACATAGCGCGAGGCCAGTTACATGGTGAGTATTGTGTGAGTGCACAGCAAATCCCCTTCCAAAGGACGCGGCAGGTTTCACTGTTCAGCTCACTGTCAGCGGATGTAACTGGGCTCATTTCAAACTCTCCAAGAAGTGGTTTTCCCCCACAAATTTCTTCAGACGTCTCAGCTTCTAAGGTTCTGGCAATGGATACACAGATACAGAACTGCTCTGATCAGCAACTAATACTCTCTTGGAGCCTTTGATCTCTGCGCGTGAGATCCAGTTCACCTTCTCTCCGTGCTCAATGGTTAGCTTTGGTAAAACTCTAGCATGTTCATTTGAAGCCACTTTGTTGAGCTTTGCATCTTTTTTGGTGGAAGTGGGTGCTTGGGCCTTCCTTCTCTGCAGAGATTTTGCTGGACTTTTCTGCTGCTTTCCAACCTCACTGCTGACATCCCAGAGCAAGACTTTCCCGTCATTTCCTCCAGTCAACAACCAGTACGCTTCTGGCATAAAGAGGACCTGCGATACTCCCAAGCTGTGACCTTGAAACTCCAGCTCACGTTCGAACTTGACACCGGTGACCCTGAATATTCTGACTTTGCCGTCTTGAGCTCCGCAGCCAAAGATGTTGCCGCACGATGCAACAGACAGGGAATGTGCTAGCGGCGGATTAAAGAACTGGCCGGCTGACTGTGGACTGTCTTCCTCCGTGTCACACTCCTGCAGATTTGTGGTCCACAAGGGGCGAGCTTTCTGCAGGTTCCACAGCATAACCTTGAAAAAAAAAGCATCAATCAATAAATATGTCCATTTTACCTAAAATCTGAACTAACAGTAAAAATACACAACCACGCTGCTTGCTCTAGCAAAGGCTATGCATGAGTGCCAGAGATGCAAGACGTGTTGTGAGGGGTGGTTGAAGTTCACCTGATAAATACGGCACATCTTTATGGCGCGCTTTCCAAAGCCTCGTGCTGCTCTACTCAGCAGAGTCAATGACTCAGACCTTTAGACCACAAAATGGATGAAAACGCTGTTCTAAGTGCTTTTGCATTCATCTCAGCAGCAGTAATCATAATCTACTGCACATCAATTATTTAAAAGGAGGGACACGGAAACGCTAGCAGTAAATGGAGATCGTTATCATTCTGAGTTTTAGTTCTGTCTCTGCTACGTACTTGTCCTAAAATAATCTCTTCCGTGAACATGTTTGAAAAATGGAACAGCAAAAGGCAAACAGTAGTTCAGGCCTTCAGACATATATGTTTTTTTGTTGTTTTTTTTTTTTTTTTTTATATCCAATGAGTAGATCTGGTTTGTGCTATTTCCATATCGGGGCAGGGTGTACGTTTCCTGATGAGACTGGGGGGAGGTTGCGCTTTTAGACTTGCTTTTAAAATGCCACCCCACCTCCAGGCCCCTCATGAAGCAATAACTGTGCCTTCAAATTAATCCTGCGTCTCTCGTACAGCAATTCAAGTACCATAGATTTATACTGCACCAGTTAAAAATAATTCTCTCAACACTTTTTCATTGATCGTCATTTTCAAGGCCAACAGATAGGAAAGCACAAGTCAATCTACTGCAGTACTGGTCTGCTGTTGGCTTTTTTTAATCAAAGCTTTGATTTGTTATTAATAAAAATATTCCTCCACTAATAATCTCCAGTAGAAAGTACAGGCATCTTTAAATTCGGGCCACAGAAGAGCTGTCACACTGTCTCTGCATTCATGTAATCCAAATCGCACTAAAATATCAAAAACATGTTGTTTCTCGTCACTTTTCTGTTTTAGCCACTGCTGTTGCTGCTACATTAAAATTACTTTGCTACCAATGAAAGGTTTCCACGATGACTGTGCAGAGCAGAGTAAATCAGAGAGGCGGGGTCCTAATGCTTAAGGCAGATACTCCCGTTTTCATCACAGACAGCACTGCATCAGCTTTACGAATTCATCAAGTGCTAACAATTTTTCTGCAAACTAAGTATTTTCAGTCCTCGTGGCATTTTCCCTGCTTCCATGGAACTTCTGAAAAAACTCCAGCAACCTAAATTTCAGTTCTCATCAGCTACAGCTTCGGTGAGGGTTTGACCTACGAGCTTGATGCTTGTAGGGCTCGTAACTTGTCCAAAGACATACTGCAGGTCAGCATTTCAGACTATTGCAGCTCAGCTTCTCTTTGTGAAATGATGTATCTTAAAGCCAGCCTCGATGGAGAAGAACGTTCTTTTCATTGCACAAAACCACACTAGCGAATTTCTACTAATCTGGGATACTGACTTTCGCCTAAAAAACAACTTGCCAAGCTACAGTAAACCATACTAAAAACTAGAGAGTCACAAAACCCCCCACCATTTCGCTCGCACAGAAGTGGTATATAAATGGTTACAATGCCGATAAAAAAAAGTTTCCAGCCATAGGCTTGTGAATCTGCATTTTAGGGACCTGAAACTAAGTCACCCGTCTAAGATGCCGAGCATTTACTACTCTCTGACTACCGCTTCGGTATATCTGTAAAGAAGTTTCTCGCAGTACTTCCATTTAAAATCCTACATCCATCTTTTAGTCAACCTATGAATAAATGAATAAAAAAAGAATTCAGAAAATTTCTGAAAATTTGGCAAAGTCTAAACCTGTCAGGCTTCCATCAATCAGCCCCTATTTGGATATTTCTACTTACTGAAGTTATGTGATCCTATGATCCCATGATTCTATGATCCATGGCTTTAAGGTGGAAAAATACTGCTTATACTAAATATCAGCATATATTTTTTCTAATAAGTGTTAGATGCTCTTTGGTTTTAGGAACACAGAGTGAAACTGCTCATCGCTGTCAAAGCAACTTCACCCTAATACCGCTAGAACCACAGAAACCTTTGTTGAAGTGATAGTTTTAATCTTGTGCTAAACTAGGAATGTGGTCAGATCTCAACCACTGGAAAGAAATTACTGAAAAAGAGCTGTTCTGGGTGGCCAGCTTTGGCAACGTAACCCGAGACCGCGTTAACTCCTAGCATGGTTTTTCTCAGAGCGCTTCCGCAAGTGGCGTGGAAAAGCATAAAAGGCAAAGAACACTTAACGCTTCCAAGAGGTTAATCACAACAAAGGATAAATTTATAAAAATTACTTGTTCTGCATTTCCTCTGCAGCCATAACTAGGGACAACTTCTGGTTTTGGGTCCAACAGAGAGCTAATGTGGCCAGAGCATGCTTTGCACCACTTTCTCATTTCTCCCCACCCCACCTACTTCTATAATGTAACTATTAATGAAGATAAAAATAGGGAGAGGAACTGCCGGGTAGAAAATGGCACAGTTTCTCCACCAAAACTACGTTAAGTTAAGCAGCCTTCCGGCAACTGCAGGCTGTACACCCTGAGTCTTAGTGAAAGTCTGTTGGTGCCTTGCTACACAGGTGGGTAGTGACCGTTTCGCTTCTCTGATAACCATCTACTTCTATGCAAATCACCTGCATGTCCAGTCCACAGGAAACAAGGCTTTGAGGCCTCTGAGGTCGGAAGACAACAGAGGAGCAGATGTTTGAGTGTCTCAAGGACCGGCTGACTTTCTTGTTTTCCAAGTCCATGATCTTTATTGCCCCCGAGTCATCTGCCGCAGCCAAGAAACTCTCCGTCTCGTTCACTGAGAGGCAGTTGATCTCCTCCTCATTCACGTGGAAGCGTTCAACGGGCTCCTTGAGGGATCGGACATCCAGCAAACTGATAGTTTCTCCGTGGGAGGTGTACAGCCTGGTGGGACGGCGGGCAGAGAACACCACGGAGGTCACGTCGTCTGCCTTGGGGAGCTGGAGCTGTCCTGCTGGGGTGCCTCCCCCATCCCACAGCGTGAGCTCGCCTCGCTCCGCGCCTGAAGCCACCAGCCCTTCTGTGTTTGCGTTCAAGCACAGTATAGAGGACGAATGTCCTCCAGTCCATTTGTCTGCCATGTTTCAGGGACACCTCTGCAACAAAAAACCAAAACAAAACAAAACAAAAGCTTGAATTGAGCCGGTGCCGGTCTCGTTACAGTGGAAAGCTTATCTAAGCAACAAGATCCTCGCGGTGACGGTAACGCAGACTGCTTGAAACTCAACAGGCACCTCCACAGATCAGTGCCCCAGTGAAGCCTTGGCTCAAACAGCATCAACACCAGCCAGGAGAGCGCGGAACGGCAGCGGTGCTGGCCCTTGGACCTGCGCAGCGCCGACGGGGCCGCCGAGGCGAGAGCTGCTTCCTCCGGGCGCAAGGACACAGCGTGCCCGACGAAAACGGGGGCACGGCTCCCGAGGGGACGAGCTGGAAAGGGGCATGGGGAAGACACCAAACTCGTAATTTTCTCCTGACTGGTAAAGACTGAAGCACGTTTGCGTAAAATGATAAACACTGGCGTCTTGTTCAAAAGGCGTTACCTGTTCAAGGGAGGTAGTTACGAGGTTCTCAACGGGTTTAATCAGGCCTCAAAGCGCGCCCATCCAGCTTACTGCGCTCCCGGCCCTCTCCTTGGCGCCAGGGGGCTGTTCAGGGGACCAAACCGGCAGAAAATTAAGGGGGG
>VXBH01004419.1:250362-291082 GCA_013400035.1 Rynchops niger | reverse complement strand
GCTGGAGCTGGTGTTCTCCTACCTGGAGCTGCGGGAGCTGAGGAGCTGCGCGCTGGTCTGTAAGCTGTGGCACCGCGTCCTGCACGGCGACGAGAACAGCGAGGTGTGGCGCAGCTTGGCGGCCCGCTGCCTGGCCGAGGAGGCCCTGCGCACCGACATCCTCTGCAACGTGCCCACCTACAAGGGCAAGGTAAGCCCGGCACCCCCCAGCCCCTCGGGGGCAATCCCCCCCCCCTCCCGATACTCAGCACCCCTTAGAGACAATATCCCCCCTCACCCCCCCGAGGACAATCCCCCTCAGTAGCCCCACAGGGACACCCACCCCCAAGCCACTCGGCCCACCCGCCATTGGAAGTCAAGGGGGGACCTTAAGAAACGTGGCAGGATTTTTATCTTCACCCCTTTCTCCTCCTCCCCTAGGTCCGTGCCTTCCACCACGCCTTCAGCACCAACGACTGCTCGCGGAACGTCTACATCAAGAAGAACGGCTTCACGCTGCACCGCAACCCCATCGCCCAGAGCACGGACGGGGCGCGGACCAAGATCGGCTTCAGCGAGGGCCGCCACGCCTGGGAGGTGTGGTGGGAGGGCCCGCTGGGCACCGTCGCTGTCATCGGCATCGCCACGAAGCGGGCGGCCATGCAGTGCCAGGGTTACGTGGCCCTGCTGGGGAGCGACGACCAGAGCTGGGGCTGGAACCTGGTGGACAATAACTTGCTGCATAACGGGGAGGTGAACGGCAGTTTCCCCCAGTGCAATAACGCGCCCAAATACCAGGTGAGTGGGGCTTGGCACGGGTTGGAAGCTCCACCATGCCTGACGGTGGCTGGCCGTCAAGAACTTCCTCCCTTGCGTGTCCTGGCTGTCTGCTGAATTGGTCCTAAATGCCTGCCTGAGGGTCTCTCTGCCTTCCCTGCAGAAGGCAGATCGTTCTGCCTCATGAGCCTTTTCCTGTGTGGCGTTCAGCGCCCCTGACTCTCAGTTGTTTCTCGGCTTTTATTTCAAATATTGAGTGCAAAGCATGTTCCATGGGTGTCTGTTTAGACACCATGTTGCTTTTTGAAAGAAAAGCTGAAAAGACTCAGGTAGCCTTCTGAAGTAACGACTTGCCCCACAGCGAGGCGAACGTCTGTGGTATTTTACCCTCTTGTTGTAGGGCAGTGTGAGCTGAGCTTAGTGCTTAGGCAAGAGTCTTCCTGCAAAAACCTGCAGCAGTGCTGAGTGCTGCTTGTTTGCTCGCTGGCAGCGTTCCCGTAGGTGACATCCCTTGGCTGGGATGCTGGGATGCGATGTTCAGATAATTTCAGGTTATTAAATAGCAAGTGCCGTTCCACCTTTTTGTCCCTGTAGGAGAGTTTATCTTTGTTCTTCTGGCTGCTGGCACAACTACATTTTTTGACTGCTGGATTTCCTCCTGTTACAGCTTAAGCTGTATGCATTATAATTTCCATCTCGTAATGCCGTGGCTTTGTACGAGCATTGGCTCATGTTTCAGTTGTGGGTGAAGGTCTGTGTAGTAACTTGTATCTGATGTTCCTAAATGTCAAGAAAAAGTTGACCGCCAAGCACTTAATTCTGTCTGAAGGCTGTACCTGCCATTTTGGGAAATAATACCTAAAATTAGTGTAATTAAAGAGATTTAGATCTCTTTCCATTTGCATGTTCCCTAGCATGCAAATTGGGTCAGCGCTTTCCAGACCCGACCCTTTGTGGTTGCTTTCTGCTGTCCTTGCCTAGGCCTTTCTGCAGCAACAGGGTGAGGGAAGGTTTTGAAGTCGAGAGTCTCCAGCTCGCGTGGGGGCTTATGGGTGAATGCAGTCACCGCTTTCTCTGTAAAAGTGGGCGAGAGCTCAAAGCGGTGACCCTTTGGAGTATTTTATGTTTAGTGCGGCGTGTACAATGATCTGCTCAAGAGAAAATACACTTCAAGGAATCGCGTGTGTTTGTTAGTGCTGGTGAGAAGAAAAATGAGTTGGTTAGAAGAAATCCCCAGCATTGGGGCTGTCTGGTGAAGAATCAGGAGTTTGTGTGGTGTCCTGCTATGCTTGCTGCTGGTGTCTGGGACTTTTCTTTGCGTCTAAAATAGCGTGTACTAGATAAATGCAAGGAGCACCATGCATGCCCAGATCCAAGTCTCTTGCTGTCTTTGGTGTTGGTTTCACTTGTGTGTGTGTATATGTGTATATATAAAAGGTTTTTCATGCTTATTTTGCCTAAGCTTTGCACTGGAATTTCCATCTGCCTTGGTGAGGGAATACCTCTGTCGGTGACAGCACCTGCATAGTCAGTAGCGTATTCTGCTATATTTTGTATGTGGCACTTACCATTTTAAAATACATTTGTTAGCTTTACAATTGCTCTTCACGGAGCAATTACTGCTCAGCAATGGCAACAGCTAGATATGGATTTCAGGTAACTTGGAGGCCATTACGAAGTTTCCAAAGCTGTGCATTATTCTGAAGCATGTGGCAGGTGGTATGCTCCCTCTTGCTGCTCTCGTGGGGTTCACATGAGAAGGGTTATGTTTATTATTGTGTTAGGTACATGCTGCCCTCTGGAAACGGGTAGCAGAAGTACTCGGGATCCTTGTGCATTTGAGCAAAATTGACACATTCCTGTTGTAAAATTAATGCAGTCACGAGAAACAGGAAGGCCTTGCATTAAAATTATCAGCTGTGTTCTACACGGGCTATGTTTTATTTTTCTGTCTCTGTTTGAATATGCTGACTCTTTCTCTGTATTTTTTATTTTTCCAATTCCCCCCTCCTGTCTCTGTTTCCAGATAGGCGAAAGGATTCGAGTTATCCTGGACATGGAAGACAAAACATTAGCATTTGAGAGGGGCTATGAGTTCTTGGGAGTTGCCTTCAGAGGACTGCCAAAAGTTTGCCTGTATCCAGCAGTGTCTGCTGTGTATGGTAACACAGAAGTGACTTTGGTCTACCTGGGAAAACCTCTGGACGGATGACGTGGATTGTTTCCTTGGGACATCGAGATGTGGATGATTGGGAGGAGAAATCTGCATGTTGGTTAGAGGGAAACGTGTATTAGAGGAAAAACAAAAAGTGTGGGTGTGTGTCCAAGAACCATCAAGGGAATCACACGGAGTTTTGAAGCGGAGGACCAGCCATACTTCAGGAATTGTGTTACATTTCCTCTTTCTACCAGGCCAGAAAAATCCTCAGGGTTGCAGTTGGTTGAGTGGGAAGCTGACACATGCATGTTGCAACAGATTTCCTTGCTGAGATGGCGGTGTGTGACCTCAAATATTTAAGAAAGGATTTGATAGAAAACTGCTTGAGGAAATTAACCTGAGATTTGTAAGTAGCGTGTTTTGTGAAAGACTCCCATTTTAAAACTGCTTGTTCCTTCCCTTCCCTCCTTTGGGCCAAAGCGGGCGCCAGAGGAGAGTGAGTCTGGTTGGGTTTTATTTACAATTTTTAACATACTGAGAAGCATGGTCTGTCTGGACTGTCCTTCTCTAGTATAACGATACAAAATGTGTGCAGCTATTTTTAAGTGTATTTTAAGGGTTGTATATACAGAACACATTGAAAAGAACAGTTAAAAGAAAGGGTTTGCTTTACTCTAACTGGGACATAATTTCTTAAAGGGAAAAAAACCCATGATGTGGCATCAGAAAATATGCCTTGGACAGGTATATAACATTCATGTAAGTGTTCTTCTGTTGTATTGTAAAGCATTTTGGGATGCTCTTGTGGAGTACGGTGCTACCTGGGCTCATTTCCTGTGAAAGTTTCCATAGCTTTAGCAACAGTTGATCTCTGTAGGAAACGCAAAACTTTTTCCCCACACGTTTCTTTTTGCCAAAATTTGCGGACCCCTTTAGGAAAGGAAGGTGCAACACAGTGGTGAGCTTGTCTTCCTTTTGACATCAAAAAATACTAACTTTTAAAGCATTTTTAAACTTTCTGATCAGTGTTGCAAAATGGTTTCAAAATAATGAGGAAGGAGCATTCAGTTTCTGAATCCAGACCTTGTTTTCAGCATAAATGGCTTTATAAGGCTTTAAGGCTTGGCTGAACCTTTCCTTAATGAAATAAAAAGCCCCAGTACCCGAGTATTCACCTGCCCGTTTTCAGTCAGGGCGAGTAAGACTCTCACCAACCCTTTGATGGGGGATTCTGGATCAGGTCCGATGGTCGGGCTTTTCACTTGCACCGGTTTTCTAAAAGACACGTGCAGCCGCCCCCGTGGTGTGTTGGTGTGCTGGCATACGCAGGCCAGAGCCGAGAGGTGTAGTAAGGAGGCACTTTCTGGTGAAACCGCTTTCCTCGGAGGGGGAGAGGTCTGTAGGGGGCCCCAGAAGGGCTCCTTCTACTGGGGCATTATAATCTGTAAGCCCGGTGGCTCTTGACTCTGGTTTTTTGTCGGTTGGTGTTTCCCAGAGCTGTCTGAACTATTTCAGAGTTGGGCATGCTTTTCAGAGAGGGAGAAGGAAATGTTTGTACAACCTCCTTTTGCTTCATTTGCGCTTGCGAATACGAATTGCTTAATATCGGGCACTGGCAATTCTCTGAGCATGGAAGAGAGAGGAATTCCTCTTAGGCTGTTGCTCGTTTTTCCCCCTGTTACTCGAGTAATGCGAGGAGAGCTGTGCGGGCAGGTGAGTGGGGCTCCTAGTCTGCTGCTGAAGAGCTATCCGTGGAGTGCTTTTTACCTAGTAGATAACCAAGTTCTGCACTGGAACAGTGTATGTACGCTATTACCATTTAAAAGGATTTAAAAGTATTTATTTGTTTTGTGTGTTGTTTATTGCTTAAAGGCAATATCGAGGTCTGTTCCTCTTGGCTGCATTAAAGAAACAAAATACACAGTGAGAAATGAAGATGTTTTAAGTGGTGCTGAGAACAACCGAATAAATGAAGTGGGATGGGCATACCTTTTGGAAAAATCTGTTACAAGCATCAATTGTACTAGACTGTAAAGTATGTATCTGCGTTGCAGAACTGTGGGGCATGAAGTGGGGAAAAGGAAACAAAACCCTGTCCAATCTCAGAAAATAAACTTGTCCCGGAGGTGAATGTATTCTGAGTGCGGTCCTGAAAGACGTGACCTCTGCGCTTGTTCATGAATCCAATTAGATGCAAGTAAACCCTGAGAACTTCTGAGGAGTTTTGTTCACAAATTAAGATTGATTTCCGTTCTTCAGACTGCGTCTTATTACCCTCTAAATAATTTCCCTCTAAATTAGAAATGCTGGAAGTTGAACATTCCTTAAGGGGGGGTTTGGTGGGGGGGGGGGGCTCACTTATGTAAGATTATAACTTATTCCTGGAGACCGATGCTGGCTGTACAAAACATTAAAATAAACTCTGCTATAATTCAGAAGGAGATATTGGCGTGGGTTGTTGTAATGACATCCGTGGTGCGGTGACACGAAAAGTGGCGTAGGGGTCCGGTGCGCGAAGAAGACGGCGTGGGAAAGGCTTCCCGACGCCGGAGGTCTCTGGGTTGGAATTGCGGTTCTGCTGCTCTGCCCGGGTACCTCCTGCCCGGGTCACCTTCTCTCCGTTTCTTTAGCTTTCCCTATGGAAGTTTGCTATTTTGCGGTGCTTTTAGGAAGAAGTAAGTGATTTTTTTTTTTTTGGCAAGAAGTAGGAGGCTGTGGTGTGGTTGTGAGCTCTGAAGCGCTTTCCAAATTTCTCTGCATCAAGAATTTGCTTTTAAGCGGTGAACTTTAGGCTGCCGTCTCTGTCAGCTTCTTCAGGAGCGAAGAGGTTGATGCTGGCTCGACAAAAATGTAGAATCACTTTTTGTAGGCTGAGGTACTTCAGAGTCAGTTAAACAGGTGTTTGAAGTGTTTTCCCCACCCCGACTAGTGATTTAACTGCTTTGGTCTGGAGGAACAGCAAGTGTTTATAGCTCCCACGACAGAAATCAGTCAGATCCACAGGTCTCGGCTTCAGAATCCTGTAGGATATCCATTATTTTTCGACAAGCGAGTGCTTTGGCTATCACTTGAATAAAACGCAGAATTTTTGTGTGGTTGTAAGCGCGCTGTGAAATCTCTTCGGAGCTGGGGGTTGGTCACCTGATCCGGTCACACATCTGTGTCCAAGGGAGCAAAGAGCCCGATACGGCCATTTGTTTCGGGGCAGAGTCTGTTCTGGGCTTAAGTGGCGACTCGTCGTGTTGGCCCGAGATTAGTTGCGTGACGATTTTTTCCGTAAGAAGACCCAGAAGTTGCTGAAACGAATTAATAAATCAAGGTGGCGTGGGAAACTCACCCTGGCGGGGATATTTTCTTGAAAACGTTTGTTTCCTTTTTAAAATGGCAGTGGTGAGCGTGCATTTTTGGGAGTCCTGTGTGTGCCTCCCACTGGTAAACGCCATTTGGTTTTGTTCCTTTTGGCCATGTTTCAGGTGACAGAAGTAGCCAGGAGCAGATGGCCTTGATCCCGTGGGCTGAACTTCTGCTGCCTCCCATGTATCTGGATTCTTCTCTGCCTGCCGCTGAATCCGATAGCGAGCTGGAACTGATTAGGTTTTCTCTCCATTTACCGGTGATCTACATTTTTAAATTTCCTCAATGCACGGCTGTGTTTTCCAGATGGCTGCCTCTTTTTTTTTTTTTTTTTTTTTTTTTTTTTTTTTTTTTNTTTTTTTTTTCCTCCCCTCTTCCACTGGGATGACGACAGCAGCGATGAATTAAAATAACGCTCAGCCTGACATTGATTTGATCATACAAAACTTCTTTTCTCTAAGCATTTGAGAGGTAACCAGCCCTCGGTGATCCCTGAACCCCTGTGTTTCAATACAGGTTATTTCAGTTCTAGCTAAATCATGTTATAAATAGCCCTGGACGCTGGCAGGAACGCAGCTCTGAGTGCTGTATGTGCTGCCGCTCTCGGGAACAGCGCTGGTTTTCGCACACTGTAGATAATTCGGTGAAATCTGTCGCCAGAAAATGGCATTATTGAAACCTGTTCTAGCATCCTTTTTACATACAAAAAAACCCCGTTTTTTAAGTGGTTAGGAGCCTGATGTGTTTGATTTCTGTAAGTGATGGTAGTCCACCTCGCACTATGGTATAATTTGGTTGAAAGGAAAATTAATTAATACCGGAAGCTTTTCCTGCAACGATGCTGAACCTGCTACTTTATACTGTAAGCAGCTTTTTTCGTACTGCTGTATGATGCTGTACATGTTGTGTGACTTCCGAATGAATTCTCACGCCTCCCCACAAGAGGGCAAAGTTAACAGCGCTGCGGGAGCCAAGACTTTGAATTTCCTAAGAGTTGTGCGAAGTAGATGTTTAATGTGGAACCTTCTCCGCTACCATTTTCTTCCCGTCCTCTTAAAATAACAAAGCAAACTTAAAAAAACCTCAGCGAAAGAGATGATCGTGGAGAAGTGGATAACGGACGTTGAATTTTTTTTAAATATACTTCTTCATTGGAGCCTTCGATCCTGAAAGGCAAATCTTTGAAAATTATTTGCAGTGACAGCGAACTGAGCTGAGAACTCCGAGATCACCTTAAAAGACAGAAAGGGATTTGAGAGGCTCAGACAAAATGTCACCGCTGCCGTTGAACGGGAAGGACGTAGCTGTAGTCAGTCACTTATCGGTCTGCTTTTTTCCAGACTTGCTTTTCTTCCTCTCAAGCATTTACGACCAGGAAATAGTGGTATGATCAAAAGATTATTAAAAAAAAAATAAAATAAAAAATAAATCCATTGCGGTTGAAAAAACCCCCAACCAAAATCATTGAAAAGGGATTTTAAAATAAAACTTGTTGCGTATTACGAGTATTGTTTATTCTTCTGTAATTTTACCAGCTCAAGAACCGAGGCTGTTGTCTTCCTTCCAGGCCTGCGCTTGCAGATTTGTTGTGAGCTAGCTGGAGTTGTGTCACGTTTGCTTGATTTATTTTCTCTTTTTAATCCATATTGTTCTAGCTATGATAAAAGCTGTGTCTTTACCTGCAGGCGATGTTTGAACGGGGGAAAGTATGAAGGTATAGCCTTCTTTTTTGTGTCTTTTGTGTAGTGTCTGGTCTTCTTGTGAGCTCCTGGTTTCTGCAGCTTAAACCTTCCATAATTTTATCCGGAAAGAGCAGGAGTGTTAACGTGTGTGAATGAGCGACCATCCAGGGACACGTCACCTTGGGATATCTGTCTACAGCGTTTTACAGCTCAGGACGGGCGCTCCGTCCCCAAATATTTTACAGTTCGTTTTGCAAAACGGTGGGGTTTTAAAAATATTTTTATTATCCTTTCTCGAACTTCTGATTTCAGGCCGTGAACGTGCTGCTGTTCGCACAGCGCAGCCTGCGCCTCTGTAGGGGCACGCGGCAAAGCCAGGGACAGATGTGAAAACAGCTGCTTTACAGCAGTCCGTACGCTACAGCCCCAAAATGCCATTCTCTTGCAAACGTCCCAATTGAGTTACGGACCTGCAGCAAGGCACGCTGGCATCTTTCGTTCCCGAAGCCTTTGTTTAAAGCAGCCTGTCAGCTTCGCCTTGCAGCAGGTGAGTTGAAAAGCGCGGCAAGACAAAACCTGATCAGTAACAGGAAGCACAGACCTGTTTTCAACCCAAGTAGGTGAGCGTCTGTTGTGTGCACGACCTCTCCCTAGACCCTCCGTGGCTGAATAATGTGTTAAATCTGAGAGCGAACGGGAGATGGGCTGTTCTCCATCCCCAAAACCTCCACGGTACCCGATTACGTGCAACAAACTGGTGGTTGCAGCTTCGGTGAGTGGAGACCGAAAGCCTACGAGTGGGTTTTTAAAGCAAGGCTATGAAGCGCTTTTGTTTTCTTAGTGTCCTACGCATAGAAGTAAGCCAGATCCCGTCGCTTTTAAATAGTAATTTAAGAAAGTACGTTCCACCAACTTCAATACGTGACTTTATAATTATAAACCGGTGGACGAACCTGCCAGTAAGGAAACGGATGTTGGCCAAAATGCTTTTTGTGTAATATTCCAAGTGCTGCAGTGGTTAAAGCTTTTCAGCCTCTCTCTGCCTCTTCCAAATCACCTTTTGGGGTTTTTTTTGTTGGCTTTCTTGGGGGTTTTTTGGTTGTTTTTTTGGGGGTGTTTTTTGGGTTTGGTTTTTTTTTGTTTGTTTTTTTTTTTTTGTGCTCAGATGACAGAGAACACTTTTCTGTTGCTGGATCCCATCTGACCTTGGGCACCTGAGCCCTCCTGCAAGGTCTGGTGCGGGAGCGGAGGCGGAGGGTAGGATCTCACGCTTTGTAAATGGCCGAGAGACTTTATCCCAGCTTTAGACTATGATTTTTGTCTTATTCCGGAAAAAAGAACTGATGTATGCAGAAGCGGAGCAGAGTTGGAACGAACATTTCACGCTCTCTTGACTCCCATTAATATGGAAATAGGTTGTTTTTACGTGTCAGCCTGTGGCCCAGTGGCCTCACCCTACCCTGCTGTGTGTCTCTGGGAGGTGGCTTGTCTTTACCGTCAGACCGTTAGCCGCTCTTCTCGGAAGGAAGATGGAGCACAGGAGGGGAAGATCTGCTTTATCAATAGATGCATCTGCTTGAACTTTCCCCCCCCTCTTGCCTTCCTGTGTTAAGTCAGGTCTCGAATCGAACAGTGAAAGGCTGCTTTGAGTCTCTCCCAGGTACAGCTGCGGGGATGAGGTTTCAGATACAGCAACGATGTCACCTTCAGGTTAGAGTTTGTTTAAAAAACCAAAGAGAAACTCACATCCTGGCAGTTTTCTTACGCGAGACCAAGGAATGTGCCCAAAGCGCAAGAAGGCGTGCCAATCCCGAACCCCGCGGACTGGCTTGCCTTTGTCATTTGTCCTGCAAGTATGCCGCTAGGAAGGACGGGATGCTGAGCCCCAGGGATGAAGGCCTTGGAAAGGAAGACTTTGGAGCCCGAATGCTCTGGCTTACGTCCAGCCCTGACTGAAATCCACCTTGGGAAGGGCTGTTTGTGAGATAATGCTGTGGTGTAGCGGGGCTGTTGGGTCTCCTGGCCAGAGGGGGAAGCTGGGTGGGATACGCTTCGCTCTGTTAGGAGCTGAGATAGTTTCACTTCCCTTCGCATTAATGACACAATTACTCACTTCTCTTAAGCGGAACGGCAGCAGGAAAGGGAGTACGTGTGACTACAGATGGGAAGAGTTTTTCTTGCCACAATTTGCATTGCTGAATGATGTCACGGCAGTGACTTGTCCATACCTTCTCCTTCTGGTGACTCAGAGCCTCCAGTCCTGAGAGTTTTATGCTGCAAACTTTGGTAAATGTGCTGAAGTAGATGGGTTGGGTGTTTTTACTGCTTTTAATGGTTTATTTTATGGTACAGTACAAAACTGAGATCAATTTATCCACCTGTGGCAACCCTGTGGGAAAAACTCGGGCAACACTTTCAGGTCTGGGTGCAACCAAAGACCAAGCTGTAGACGTAAGCAACCTGATCGTGGGGCTTTCCAGCTTTTGAGGAGCTACGGGAGGAAGGGTCAATTGTCTTCTCTGGCTCTGGGCACTTGCTTCTCCTGGAGATGTGTTGCAAGAAGTTCTCTAAAGCATCTGGGCTTCCAGTAATGTTTATCTCAGGCCACGACTCGTAAGGGAGTGGATGCGCTTGGCTTCCAGTTGCTACAGAAATACAAAGCGCTGCTGCTTCAGCATCTGGTGCGTCCTGCTGCGTGCTCCGCTTCGAAGACCTTGTGATCTGGATGCTCTGCTGCTCTCTGAGGAGGAGGTTTGCTTCGGCGTGGTGGCGGATCCCTTGTGCAGACCTCAAAGCCCCGGCCTGGGAAAGGTGGGTGGGTGAAGACTACGAGAGGCAGCAGGAGCCTGGCCGCAGGGTGGGCTCGGCCGCGTGTGCGGGCGAGCGGAGGGGGAAATGAGATCACTTCTGCGGCTCTCCCTTCTGCGGCCCACTTCCTCCTCATTTACATCTTGCACGCTCTCAGATGTTGGAGAAGGAAGAGCGGTGACCGCAGGGATGGAGATGCCTGGGCTGGACCTGCTTACGGGAGAGGAACTGAGGTGCAGGCTCTCCCCCCAGCACAGGGGTCTGGGAAGGGGTTGTGGCCAAGCCGCTGACCAGCTCCCCCCTTCCCTTCCCTTCCCGCACGGCTCTGCACACTCAGAAACGCGGTTTTGCTTTCTACTAAGACCTATTTCTGCCTTTCTTCTGAGCCCCGTAGAGGATACTTGCACTTTTTGGAGACTAAATGGTCAAAGGAGAGATCCTCTCAAAATTGCTGCTCCTGGTTGGTGTCTAGGTCCTTGGTCAAATGTGCTCCAAGCCCAAAGGCGTCATTTTCCCAGTTGCTCCTGCTGGAAGCTCACCTGGGTCCCTGCGGGCTCATCGCACATCGTCAGTCCAGTGGGGTTATTTCCTTCCCCCTCCTCCCCGAGCTCGCACAGCCCCGATGTCTGCAGGCGTCAGCGGACAGTGCCTTGCCCCAAAGGCAAGCGAGTAAACCCTGCGCTCTGCTCCGAACAACCCAGAACTAATTCTGGCCTCCAAGTCATTGTCTCTCTTCCCTCCTTCCATCAGAAAACCTGGCAAAAGCTAGGAGACTCCCGACGGCTGAAAACCGGTGAGCAAAAGGTGAGCTTGGTCGCGGATAAAAGGGTAATCGTAAAGCAGGAGCCAGCCAGGAGCTGCTGGAGAGGGAGCAGGAGCCCGGTGGCGGAGTCGGCCCGCGGGAGGATGCTCTGGCTACGGGGGGTTCCCAAGCACACGAGCCGCTGCGAAACCAGAACCTGAAGCTTTATTTCAGTGATCAATGCCGGTGCTAGCACATGTGTTTCCCTGGAAGAAGATGGAGCGTGGCTAGGTAAACAAGCAAGCAGGTTATTTGGCTACAGCTGGCCAATGGGGGGGAAGATTTTGAAAGCTGATTATAAAATCCTGATTTTTGTCTCTTGGTTTCCCCTGCAAGAAATACAGTGGAGGGAAGCTGTGCTTCTTGCAGAGCTCCGGTTCAGCTGCAGCGCTGGGGCTGTAGAGGTGCCCACACTCGTGAACCTTGATGCATCCGTGCCATCCCGGCATGGGGCACATCCTTCGTTATTCCCTGGGGATAAAACTGGGTGGATTCCCAGCAAAATTCAGCTGGGTGAACTTCCAGAGTTGTAGTTTAAAGTTAAGCCGTCCGGATGGACAATTTAGCTTTTCCCTTTTGGGCACATAATGAATAATCTTTTCTCTTTCGTATGTTCACAGTTCATCTGCAATTAGAGGCAACTGCCACTACCGGCAGCTTCTGCGATAGGGTAGACCTTCGGCTTCCCTTGTTTTACCCAGAGCAGGTGATTATATTAAATAACTTCTTCACTTGTGTCTTCTTGGTACCGTTGCGCTGCCTGTGCACGCTTCAGCTAAGCAGCAAATGAGAATTTGACGTGGGTTTTAAAGATAAAATCTGGATTTTCTTTCATTTTCAGAGTCATCACTGACCACAGCGCCTGGGAATGAACCGCTGGAGGGAGGTGATGGTCTTCACCCTGCACCTCCCTTTCTGATGAGGTCCAACAGGCAAGATGCTGCTGCGACAGAGTCGGTCGCTCGAGCCTACCTAATAACTTCTGTAACGCTGTTTGTGGCTTCCCCTGAGCCTGGAGATCGTGATGTTTCTGTAGGTATTTATCTGAGCTTTCCCGGGCTCATTTCCCAGAGCAGCTGCTTCTTCTCCCCATCTCTTTGTTCCCTGCACAGGGGTGCTCTCTGCATCCTCTCCTTGTTCGGGCAAAATGCTGGAGACCGAGTAGAGTCGGAGGCTTTTCGGGGGATGCTTTGTGTCGTCGTGCCTTCCAGAGGACTTGTTTAATTCTCTCCGGCTCTCTGTCGCAGTGGGAGTAGAGGAAGCCTATGGAGAAACCCTTCTGTTTCGCTTTGCCCCGACTCATCCCAGACTGTGGTCCCGCTGGTGCGTGAACCGTGAGCGACCTTTCTCTTGGTGCTTCCATTCCGGAATAAATCACGTTTCCTGCAGGAAAACCAGGGGCACGTCGAGGCGCGGTGATGGGGTTGCTGTTTTCTGTTGGAGTTTCTCCTTTCCCCGGGGTCCCCTGCTGGGTGCAGCAGTCCCGGGGCGACGGGGAGGCTGCCCTCTCATTGCAGCTTTTCTCTTGGTGTGTGCTTGACAATTTGGAGGGTTGTTAAGGGAAAAAGATGGTTTGGAGGGAAGAGGAGGCGGGAGGAACGGAGGAAGCTCACCGGCTGTAAAACCACATGGGGATTCCCGGTCCGCTCCTGCAGCTGCAGGGACTGCAGTTGTGCGTGTGGACACTGCTCCAAGTGGCTGAATCTCCTTCGGTTTAAGCCACCTGCGCCGTTGAGCTGGGTTGGAGCTTCCTGGAGAGCTGATCAGACCAGCAGCTCCTGGCAGCTCAATCCCTATCCCTTTACTGCGCTGATATTAAAAAAGAATAAATAAAAAGCCCTCAAAGCACACATCCAGCCCTTACTGGGAGGGGTGGGTGGGGGCATGATGCTGCTTGAGAGGAAGAGGAGGGGAGCAAGCACCAGCTTTGGCACGTTTTCAAAACCCTCCGGCTGCAGGATGTGGGGAAAGTGTGAAATGCAGCGCTGCTGGTGGCCGCTCTGCGGGGAGCAGGCTCGCTATGCGGCTGTTTTTTGGGCAGGACAGGGTGGCTAAAACGCGGCCGGGCGGTGTGGGGGCTCTCCCACCCCATGGTGCCCCATCAGCGAGCACCTTCGCTGCTGGGGAAAGGAGGTTACGCTGGCTTGGCTTCGATCTGCTAAAGTGATGGGCTGGGGATGAAGCAGGGGACTGAAGCACGTTGTTTTCTCTCCCAGCTCCTCCTGGGCTGCCGGGAGGAAGCTGGTTTGACCCTCGTTTGGTGGCATCACATGAAGGAATCTCATCGGAAGGTCCCCCAAGAGCCTCCAGAGGACCCGCGAGTGGAGTATTGCCGCAGGTGAGGATGCTCGAGATTTACAGCTTCAGGACTTCCAAGCCCTGGGGCGAATCTCTGGCAGCTCCTGCATCTCCAAGCATCAGGTTGAGTGGGTTTGGTGTGGGTTGGGCTCATGGCAGGGTTTTGGGGATGAGGAGTGGGTTTGTAATCGCCAGCCGGTCTCAGCCCTTCCTGTGACCTCGAGCAGCGCCATGGGAATTTTCCCCGGCTGCGCAGCTTCTGACATCTGCTCCAGCTCACTTGGATGAGGAGCGCTTCTCTCTTTTCCTTCTTGATTTTTATACTTCAAACTTCCTTGAAAATGGAGGAAATGAAACCGCAGGGCTTTTCCGTGAGTAGTGACATGAGAGAGCTCAGTCCCCTTCCAGAGAAGAAATGAAATTTAGGGTGAAGGCAGAAAATCATTTGTGCTGGTCGCTGCAGGGACTTGGGGGCCATTTGGTCTGGCAGTTGGGGGTGACCCAGGCTGCGATGCCCCTTGGCTTGGCGTGCCGTGGTGTCACGGTTCATCTCCCAGCTGCTGCAGAAGGTCCTGGTGGTCCTGTTGTGCCTGGGACGTGGAGCATGGACCTTGCCAGGCGGTACCTGCTGATCCCACCACACAGGGTCCTGTTGCCGAGCTCAATCCTTTCTCTAGCATTTGGAACCCTTTCCCAGCTAGGTAAATCCAGGAAAACCATTTTCCCATTCGATGGCTGGATTTGCTGGGGATTGGGGGTGCATGAGGACCCTGGGAGAGGG
The DNA here is from genome assembly GCA_013400035.1 of Rynchops niger. Taxonomy (NCBI): domain Eukaryota; kingdom Metazoa; phylum Chordata; class Aves; order Charadriiformes; family Laridae; genus Rynchops; species Rynchops niger. The sequence continues at coordinate 276,443 of VXBH01004419.1, read as the reverse complement.
GAGATGTGGGATGGGAAAGGAGATGGAGAGCAGGGGTGGATGGGGTGAGGAAGAAAGGGGCCTCCCTGTCCATATTGCCTTGGATATGCGCATTTTTGTCACCCTGTGCCTTGACAGTTGTGGGAAAAGCCATTTATGTGGACTTTCACATAGGGATTGACATTTGTGAGGTCCCTTTATCTGGATGGGTCTGACTTGCACCCTGGGTGCTGGCTTTGCCAAAATCCCGAGCGGCTCCAGGAGACCCAAAGGTCTTCCTGAACCTCACCTACACAACACGAGGGGCTGCACGCTGGTGTCCCAAAGCGGGGACTCAACATCTGGGGTCATGTTGAACGTTGGCTTGGCACGGAACAGGAAATAAAAGCATCTTCTTCCCCCGTGGGAAGGAAAAGCATCTTCTTCTTCCCCTGTGGGAAGCGTGTCCCTTGGCTCCTGTCGAAGCCCCCGTGCTGGATGCTGGAGGCAAGCAGGGGACTAGAGGGACACCATGGGTGCAGGTGCTTTTTGCCAGCCCCGGCAGGGTGGGTGGCGTGGCTCCGCAGGCAAAAACCACCCCCCCCCCGGGTCACTAGCTCTGCTGCCTGAAACCCTGGCAGGGGTTTTGCCGCTGGAGCTGCGCAGAGGAGTCGCGGTGCCAGGGTTGTCCCCGGTGTTGGCTTGTCCCTGGGAGCAGTGGGAGAGCTGGGAGCTGCTGGGGCCGGTTCCCCTTGGCCGCCCCTCTCCCTTCCTGCCCGGCCCCCGCGGTTCCCCTTCGCTGGGGAGCTGATGCGAGTGCATGACCCGGGTTGTAAGTGCTGAGATCAGTAAGCGAAGTGCCTGGCCGCGCTCTCTGCCTCCATGTGACTGCAGTTTCCGTTAGCTCCTTCCGCAAAGGCTATATTAGTGCTAAGCGAGAAAGCGGGTGGGAGAGAAACCCCACGGGTCGCCCCTATCCTTGGCCCCAGGAGCCCCCCCCCAGCGCAGCCGGAGGGGCCGCCGGCTGCAGGATGAGTTGTGGCAAACTCTGCCCGCCGCCCCACGCGGTGAGTAACTGCCCCCCGATACCTTTGCTGGGGGAAGCGGGGTGGGGGGGAACCCCGCCGGGGGTTTTTGGGGAGCGCCCCTCACCAGCTTGAAGATCCATGGTGGCCGTGCATCGCTGATGCCCACGCTCGCCGGATCTGCGGCTGCGTTGGGCTGGTGCCGGGGAGCACCGCGGGCGCTCCCAGACCTCTGGCATGTGGGCTCCGCCGCGGGGCTGCGGGCACGGCGTTCCTGCCCCTTTCCTGCCCGTCCCCGCAGCCCCAGGGAGGGGTGCGGGAGGATGGAGGACCTTCTGGTGTTGGGGGAGGCCAACGCTGGGCATCAATGGGGACATTGGGCTGGAGGAAAGAGAGCGTGAGCTTCTGCAGAGGGGTTCAGGGGCTGAAGGAGAGCTGGAGCCGTAGCCCCTGGTCTTTGCAGAGTTCCTCTCCTGCCACCGTGCCTGGACATGAGGCGCTGCTGGAGACCAAGGGCTTGGGAGAGCGCAAGCCGCTGTGCGTCAGGTCCAGTCCAGGGAAGGGAGGCTTCCTCTCCATCCCCACCGGATTTGATGAGACACCGGCTTCACGCTTTTGCCTGTCAAGGAAGGAGACAGCCCAGGACGTGTCCCCCGCTCCCCCTGTGCTGTGAGGCTCCAGCTTCCCCGCGCCGCCAAAAATAACCCCCTCTTTCTTCTTCAAGCACTGGCAGTTATGAAAGCGCCGCTTGCCGAGCCCTCGCCGAGACCTCGCTGCTCATTTGCCTGAGGTTCAGCTTTTCCCCAGATGCAAATGCTGTCAGCTCCGGCTCCACCAAGTTAGTAACAGGGCACCTCGCACTGGAGAGCCTCCGCTTCCCCGGGAGGACCTCGGGCAGGGATGGGTGCTGGAGGGGACTCGCTGGTGGCTGGGACGGTGTCCCCTGGGAGAGTGTTTGGCACCGGAGAGGGGGGACGCGAGCCCTGGCAGTGGCGGGGAAGCCTCTGCTCGAGGGTTGCAGTTCAGTGGTGTTTGCAAGCACCTGTGCAGCGACGCCGGTGCCTTTCCCACATGCGCTCTGCCCCGTGCGGGGACTGGCTGCCACCTCCCTGTCCCTTCTCTTCTCCTGCCCTCCAGGTTCTCCTTGGCGGACCTCCACAAGGGCTCCTGCTGGGGCAGGTGGTCCCAGTGATGGGGCTCTTTGCCATTTCTCCATGGGCAGCTTGTGGTGGCCCAGGTCTCGTGGGGCATGGTGGCCACCGCTATGGTGTGTTGGGAGCCCATTGCCTCTGGGTGCTCCTGGGGGCAACTACTGGAGCTGCGTGCTTGCCTGCAGGCAGCAGCCGTGGGCAGGAGGAGGTCTGTGCACAAAGATCGCTGCTGCCATGATGGGCTCCCTGGGAACAGCTGGACCTTTTGGGATGAGTGGTCTGCAGCTTTTGACCTTTTCACCTCTGTCTCCATCTCTGCAGGAGTGCCGCCGCTGATATGGAGGCCCCGCTCCCTGGTCTCTTCCTGCTTCTGGTCCTCTTGGCAGTGGGATGGGGAAGCGGGGCACTCGCAGCCTGGGCAACGTTTCCTGGCAGCTGTGAGCTCGTAAGTCCTCTCTTGCAAACCCTCACCCTTCTGATTGCTTGGCCCTGCCTTGCAAAGCCCAGGTGCCTCAGCATCTCAAGACCTTCTCCCTCCCAGCTACCAGCTTAGCTAAGGAGTGGACTGGGCTGCTGAGGCTCTAACCATAGACCCGCCTCCTCCATCCTCACTCTGCTCCCAAAACTTCTCCCTCCTCATCTCCCCCCATCTCCTGCCTCTCAGAGCAGTGTTACGGATCCACTTCTTGCTTTAGGTGCAGAGCACCGTGGACTGCACGGGGAGATGGCTGAGCTCTGTCCCAGGAAATCTTCGAGGTGATACTGAGGAGCTGTTGCTTGATGACAACACTATTCAGGTTCTGGGCAATGCCTCTCTGCTCATGTACCAACAGCTGCGGCGACTCAGCTTGACCAAGAACCGGCTGGAGCTCATCCAGCCTGGCACCTTCCTCAGGAGCCAAGGCCTCCACATGCTCTCCTTGGCAGACAACATCCTCTTCACCAACTACTCGCTGACAGCAGCTGCTCTTTCTGCTCTGCCAGCCTTGAGGATGCTGGATCTAGCTGGAAACCGCCTCACTGAGGACATGGTATCGGTTTTAATCTGGAACCTGTCTTCCTTGGAGTCCTTGTCTGTGGCCAGGAACATCATCATGAGGCTGGACTCATCCGTCTTCGCGAACCTGACACAGCTGTTGGAGCTGAACCTGGAGAAGAACTACATCTTTGAGATTGACCGAGCTTTTGAAGGGCTGCAAAGGCTGCAGAGGCTCAACATAGCTTACAACTACCTCCCATGCGTATTGGAGTTTGGCCTGACCCAGCTCAGGGTGCTCAATGTCAGCAACAACGTCATCGAGTGGTTTCTGGCCCTGGAAAGTGATGACCTCTTTGAGTTGGAGGTGTTAGACCTGTCCCACAACCGCCTCCTCTTCTTCCCCGTGTTGCCCCGGCAGAGCAAGCTGCACACCTTGCTGCTGAAGGACAATGAGATGAGCTTCTACCAGCGCCTCCCCAACGGCACATCCCTGGCGAACGTGACAGTGCAGTTCCTGCTTATTGATGGCAACTCCACCAACATCACAACGGTCAGCCTCTGGGATGAGATCTGCCACAGCAACCTCTCCTCTCTGCGCCTCCTGGACATGAGCCAGAACCAGGTCTGGTACCTGCCAGAGGGCTTCCTGGCCCGGATGCCCTCCCTGACCCACCTGAAGCTCAACCAGAACTGCTTGGAGACGTTCCACCTGTCAGAGGGGGACCCCTTAGCCATGTTGACGGAGCTGGACCTCAGCCAGAACCAGCTGGCGGAGCTGGGGGCGGAGGTGGGCGCCGGGGATGTCCTCCCCAACCTGCAGTTCTTCAATCTCAGCACCAACAGGCTGCGGGTGCTTCCTCCTGAGGTTTTCACCTACACCAGGAAGATTGCTACTGTGGACCTCAGCCGCAACCGGGTCGACCTCTGTCCCCAGCCACCTGTCGCAGGTGAGGTGGAGAGTCCCCCCTGTGTGGACATCAGGGGTATCGAGACCTTGACTCATCTTTCCTTGGCTGGTTGTGGCCTGCGGGGACTGGGCGGCCACCCCTTCCAGGGGACATCGCTGATGTATTTGGACCTCTCCGACAACCATCAGGCATTGTCTGGGGACCTGGAGTGGCTGCAGGACCTTGCTCTGACGCTGCGGGTGTTGTCTCTGAGGAACACCAGCCTCTCCTCCACCGCCGTGGACTTCTCTGCCTTTAACAGCCTCGTGCGCTTGGACCTGTCGGGGAACTCCTTGACCGTCTTCCCCACCTCGCTGAGCGTCCTGGAACTGCGCAGCCTGGACCTGCGGGACAACTGCCTCCCGGCTCTCCTGATGGACGTCACACGGACACCGCTGGCGAAGAGCCTGCAGGAGGTCTACCTCAGCCGAAACCCCTACAACTGCTGCACGCTGGGCTGGTGGGATGCCCTGCAGCGGGTCGAGGGGTTGCACATCCCCGACGGGCAGGAGGTGACCTGCAGCTATGCCTCCCGCACGCTGAGCCCCAGGGCGCTGCCCGAGCCCGTCCTGCGGAGCTGCCGCTGGCAGATGGCCGACCTGGCGCTCCTCTACCTGGTGCTGGCGCTGCCCACCTGCCTGACGCTCCTGGTGGCCTTCGCTGTCATCTTCCTCATGCTCAAACAAAAGCTGCTGAAAATGGTGAAGAGCCGGTGTGGGGTGTCCAACCCTTACTGATGGCTGAGGAGGAGGAAGGGCTCGGGAATGGCGCACGTGAGCGGGTTGTCAGGATTACAGGCAATAACCCCTTGGAGGTGGGTGAGATGGAGACTTGATGGGTGGAGGACCAGGGGGTGCAGGGAGAGCTGCTGTTCCTGCTACGGGTGCCCTAAAGGGTACGCAAAGGGTGCAGGGCCGTGTCCGGTGGCGGAGCCTGGGGCCATGCTGGGTGTCCTCAAGGGGCATGTCATCAGCAGAAACCTTCAGGTGGTGTTGATGAGCGCCAAGTGGACGTCACATCAAATACCTCTTGGCCAAAGGCGCACGGCCAGTTGCCCTTCAGAGCTGTTTTTTGCCCCCCTTCAGGCAGATCCTTTTATTTATTCACCCCTGTAGCCAACACGCTGCTGCAAAACGTCCTCCAGCTCTGCAACCAGCCTCCAGGAATTGCCCCGGGAGGGAGGGAGGGAGCGTCACCCGGGCGCTGCAGAGAAGGGTCTCCGTGGCCGCGGCGTCTCACGCTGCTCTGACTCCAGCAGCGGCTGCCGGCACCAGCAAACTTGGAGGCAGCCCTGGGCGTGCAGCCGGGTGCGTGTGCTGATAAGACGGGCGTTGTCAGCAGGGCTGAAAGACACGTTTTGGGGTGTCGTTGCTTGGTTAAACCACAATCCTGGCTGGAAGAGCCCATTAAAAATAGCCCAAGCTACAACGATGTAGAATATGGACCGAAAGACGTGAGAATAAATTATATTGGCAGTAATACTTTATCATAAATTTATTTTCCTCCAGCAGCTGCTGGATTAAACAGCTGCAAAGGAGATAAAATAAGAGAAAAGCCTTCCTCCTCGTTGCGCAAGCCCCGCTCTGGCGGGCTTGTCGGCTCTGGCAGCGTTGCGGGGGGTTTCCTCCACCCAGCCCCGCTCGCAGCGAGTACCGGCTCCCCCGTACCAGCAGCGCGCTGCCTGGGGAAGCGCCGCTTTGTTCCTCGGAGGGTGGAAATGAGAAGCGGTTTGCGCTGCTGAGAACCGGAGCGACTTTCTCCTGCGGCGCCGTTGGGATGTCTCCAGAGACACGCGTGCCTGAGTTTGCCGGGAACGCGGGGTGCGGGGGAGCAAGTGGCGGTGCCCAGGGTGGGCACGATGGGGGCTCGTCCTTGCCTGGCCTCGGATGAGCTCGGCGGGGTGTGCTGGGGGCTCGAGACCCCCCCCTAAACAGCCCTGTGTCACTCCACCTCACGCTGGGGTTGTCCTGGCAGGTGGGTGAAGTTGGTGTGGGGCTGGGGGTGATGCTGGGGCCAGCACAGACTGGGGCCAGCAGAGCAGCAGGCGTGGGGACAGGGACCGAGGCCACTGGTGAGCCTTGCGTGGCTGAATGCCGTGCCGGGCTGGGAAAACCGGTGTAGATCGGACCCTGCTGGACCTGTCGGCAGCACCACTGGGGCCAAGCGCTGGCAAGGCTCTGGAAACCCAGCTGTCAAATCTGCCTCAGAAAACGGCTGCTTTCTGGCCCTGTTTTAGACTGAAATAGCCAAAACCAAATCAGGCCCCAGCTGGGGAATCCCTCAGCCTATTTCAGCGGTTCTTTTGCCCGTAAGCCGTACGCCCGAGGGACAACAGTGACCTATAAATACGTCCCCGCAATGTCCTCCGGTGGGTCTGCGCCAGCACTGGGTACCGCAGCCGTGCTTTGGTGTCTCCACGCTGGCAGGGTGCCCCTGTGAGCACCCCACTCCCTGGGGCCATTTTCCCCCCGCCCCCCACACTGTTGGTGCCAGGTCTGGCCTCGGCGGGTGGATGTGTGCAGTTCCTCCACCGCCGTGGCCGCTGCTGCTTCTCCTTTTGGCGGGGGGATGTGGGGCGCAGATGCAGGAGTGCACATAGGTAGGAACTTGGGTGCCTGGCACTGCCCCGAGTGTGGATAAATCATGGGAATTCTTGCTCATATTGAGCCGATGTGGGGGATACTCAACGGTCCTCTGTCACAGGAGGGGTTGGAAGCTGTGCCCAGGCACAGGGAATGGTGCCGGGAAAGCCAAGGCTCACCCAGAGCTGGGACGTGCAAGGGATGTCAGGGCAACAAGACAAGCTTCCACTTTTAGAGTGGTTCATGTCCTTAAAAAGCCGACGTTCGTCATCTTTGCAAGGTCATGGAGACCAGGGGAGTTCCTCAGTGACTCGAGAAAGGCCAATGTCGTACCCATCTTCAGTCACGGCCAAAAGGACATCCTGGGGAGCAGCAGGATGGTCCCCCTCATGTTGGGAAAGCCATGGAGTGTACTTTCTTGGAGCATGTTTCTAGAAGAAGAGGGCGTCTGGGAGCAGGCAGTGTGGACAGACCGAGGGTAAGTCATGCCTGACCAACTTGCTTTCCTCTTACGAAGAAACGGCTGGATTTGTAGGCGAGGGGAGAGCAGTGGGTGCCCTTTCCCTCAACTTCAGCAAGACTTTCATCACTGTATCCCGCAACGTTCTTGCATCCAAGTGAGGATGTCATGGTCTGGGTGGGTGGGCAGGCAACCAGCTAGGTGAAGATCAGTTGGATGATCAAGCACAGAGGGATGCACTGTTAGTAGGACGCACTGTACCAGGAGGCTGGTGAGAAGACGCATCTGTGGTCTGATCTGGGATCTGTGCCATTTAGTGTCTTTGTCCATGATCTGGACATGATCTGCCCAAATTGGGAAGACCAGTTGATACTGGGTAGGGCTGCCATCCTAAAGGACTGGGGTGGGCTGGAGGAACGGGCCAGCAAGAACTTCACAGTCCAGGGTGGTGCTTACCCCTCTCAACTAGGCACTTGTTAGACCTCACGTAGACCTCATGCAGTGGGGATGGCCGTGCCCAGGGACGGGGTGCGGCTCCATCCTCTGAGCCCCACCAGGGCAAAGCCGGGTGTGGGTGGGCCTGAGCCCAGGGTAGGCAAGGTGTGGAGCAGAGGTCCCCCCGCGTCCCCTCCCACCCAAGTGGGAGATCTCTATATGCTGTTTTGTTGCTATTTTTGAGTGGAAACAGAGCAAGGCCTGTGCCGGAGATCTACACACCCCTTGGTGGGTGGAAGAGCTGAGTCAGGCCATATTTTTTTAATTTTTTGGCAAATGAGGCATTGGTTTCCATTTCTCCTCTAACTGAAGACTCCCTTGGACAAACATAAGCTCTCTCATCTTCTCCAGTGATGACAAAGGACAGTGGTTTAACTGACGCCCGTTTCAGGCTTTTCACAGAGCTGGCTCTATCATTTCAGTGCGCGGGAGGAGAGCTCTTCCCAACCCCAGCTTCTGCGCTGTGACACAATGTCTTACTGATAAAATTGACAGGTTTAAATCCAGGTGGTTGCAAGAAGGAAGACAGGAACCGTCTTGGAGGCACTTTGCTCTCTTAGTTGCGTCTGGCATCAATTTGCTGAGGCCACTCAACCTGGGGTGAAGGCCCGTTTCACTCACAACTCTCGCAGCCACCCAGATCCCGAAAGCCAAAACCTGGGGAGCTTTTGGTGTCACGTAATTCTCTAAAGAATCTTAGTCCTCCAAGTCTTACAAGGACCTGGCTAGTACAAACCAGCCAGGTTTGAGGTGGACAATGGGACTAAAAACTAAAATATTCGTTTGCGGAGATGAATTTCTCAGCGACGGTCAAAACATTACATGGAGGACCTTTTGCTGTAACTTTACTTGTCACATCAGGTTCTCCCCTAGCAGGATTTTGCCTGAGCTGGGAACTGTAGGCTGATGCGGCAGCAGGGGTAAAGGTTTTCTTTTATTCTAAAACGACTCCCAGCCTTTGGGACCTTCTACCACACTACTTTTTTTCAGATAATTCAAGCACATTTTCACAGAAATGAGCACTATCTGAGACAGCATCACCTAGTAGTAGGAGGAAGCAAAACACCTCACTTCATCAGCTTGAAATCACCGTATTTTCAAAAGTATTTTCCAGACTTTCTAGGTATTCTGTTTCTTAAATATAAGGATTTATATTTGTGTAAGCTGAAGCTGGTGAATTAAGCATTGTTCAGGGAACGCCAGGGTAATATTCTCAATGCAACGTTGATTTACCCAGAGAGACTAATATATATTTAACATTCTGAGAAACAACAATAAATACCACATGCATAAAATAAAGCTTTAACACTGCTTTCAAGACATAAACATTTAACACTTCATTTTCAGAGGAAGCTGAAGAGAAATCACAGCGAGGCAAGCTGGTGAGTTTTTCAGCCAAAGCTGACTGAAATGTAAATAAGTGAGAGTAAATAATTTAAAATTACTTTAGGCACTCATACATAGGAAAAGACTAAAAACACCCAGTAAGTTCAGCTGCCCAATTTCCATTTCATCGAGTCCGGCTTCTTAAACAAAGTTCCCTTAAACCTGGAATTGCTGTAGCATCTTACGCCTTGGGTTCTGTGTACCAATGTAATGTGCATCGGTGGCGTGAACTGAAAACGATGCAGTGAGATACGTACGCTGACATCATTCTCGCTGTTGCGACTGTGAGATTTGTCTCTGAACTGCCCATCCAAGGCATCTTTGTCCAGAATCAGATTTCTTCATCCGACTCCACGTCCCAGCCACAGGACTCCAGCTGCTCATCCTGTGGAAACTCAACCTCAATGTCATAGATGAAATCTGGGTCGTCCTTCTTCTTCCTGTTCTTTTCGAAGAGCTCATCCATGATGCTCTTCCTTTTGGCTAGTTCCTTGTCGTCTAGTTTGTTCATATCCTCTTCTGGGTCAATGGTCTCTTCCTGCTGAAACTTTTCCAAGCTCTCAGCCAGGCTCTCTCCTCCCAGGTGACCTTTCAGCAAACTGTACAGCTTCTGTAGCTGACGCAGTGAGACTCCTTCTAGGTAAGCCTTGTGCCGAGGGTTATTCTTCAGCTGCTCAGCGGCCAAGCTGCAGTCTAAAGAGAAAGCCACCATGAAGAATCTCATCCCATAAACAGATCCTCTTAGAATCACAGAATGGTTTGGATTGGAAGGGACCCTGACGATCACCTTGTTCCACCCCCCTGCCCTGGGCAGGGACACCTCCCACCAGCCCAGGCTGCTCCAAGCCCCGTCCAACCTGGCCTTGAACCCCTCCAGGGATGGGGCAGCCACAGCTTCTCTGGGCAACCTGGGCCAGCGTCCCACCACCCTCACCACAAAGAATTGCTTCCTCACATCTCATCTCAATCTCCCCTCTTTCACTGTAAAACTGTTACCCCTCATCCTATCATGCCCTTGTAAAAAGCCTCTCTCCAGCTTTCTTGTAGGCTCCCTTCAGTTACTGGAAAGCTGTTATAAGGTCTCCCCGGAGCCTTCTCTTCTCCAGGCTGACCCCCCCCAGCTCTCTCAGCCTGTCCTCCCAGCAGAGGGGCTCCAGCCCTCCCAGCATCTCCGGGGCCTCCTCTGGCCCCGCTCCAGCAGCTCCGTGTCCTTCTGCTGTCGGTGCCCCAGCGCTGGAGGCAGCGCTGCAGGGGGGTCTCCCTCGAGTGGAGCAGAGGGGCAGAATCCCCCCCCTCGCCCTGCTGCCCATGCTGCTGGGGATGCAGCCCAGGCTGCGGGGGGTTTCTGGGCTGTGAGCACGCATTGCTGGGTCGTGTTTCTCTTCTCCCAAACCCTCACAGGGAAGACCTCCAGATTTAGCAGATCCACCATTGCAGTTCAGATGTAGCCCTGGGCTCCTCAGGGGCGACAGCCTTACCCCAAATCAACCCCTCTTTGCACTCCCTGCGTGCCGGTGGGAAGCCGCCCAGCTGTTACGAAAAATGCTGTTATCAGCTACCTGTGTTTGGAGGGGACTTGGGGAAGGCTACAAGTAACACACCGCACCTGAGAACCGGGAGAAATTTCGGACAGGCATGATGCGCTGGCGAGTCTTATCCTCGCTGTCATCTTTGTAGATCAGGACAATGGATGGAGGCCGAAAGCAGATGCCACACTTCTTTGCGATATAAGTCATGACAGCTCTTGGTGCTGGCTGCAGCGCGGTCAGCTTTATCAGAGGTGTCTTCAGCAACCTCAAAGCTCGCTGAAAAACAGGAAAAGAAAAAAGAGAAAGAAAGTGTGAGCATCTCTCGGTCCCGTTCTTTCTGTCAGGGTTAGAGTGACCCAAGTTCAGCAAAGACACGCAGCCAGGGCGTCTCTGATTTCAGTGGAACGTGAACAGGTCCCTACACAGTCTGTGAGCCGGGCGCCAGGGCGCAGAGTGAATCCCAACTCCTGGTTTACATCCTTGTCATAAAAGATACTTTTTAGATATTTATTAATTTTTTAAAGTGAAAAACGTCATAAAATAGTAAATCAATGTATGACAGTTTCTTCACAAACAACACTTACGGCATATTGTATCCATTGCTCTGGAAAGCCAGGAATCGTTTACCAAACCCTTTCCTGCTCTAACCACCAGGTTTTTAACTTTGTATGGTCTGGCAGTTCCTATGAAAGCTCCAGGTGTGACTTCAGCGGGAAGCCAATTTTTCTGTAAACATACAATGATGTATTTCTGCTGTAAGCTTATTTGAGCAGATTTGAAAAAAAAATCTTCAGAAAAATGCAGATGAAACGACAATTTGAAATGTCTGGGAGCCCCACTGAAAGAGTTTCCACAAAATTAAATCTGAATGTTGCAAGAGATGCAACAAAGACAGAACTCTGTTATCCACACTTGCCTGTTACACGTATTTGCTTTGAATAGATACAAATGTACCGATACGGTTCAAATATCCTTTGTCTCTGTTTGTGTCACAAACCTGGGGATATCATATTCCTTATGTCATATGGTAAGGGAGAACTTTGCATCCATAACGTTGACGTATGTGACACTGGAATTCCTCCCTTTTTAAAAAGATTTTAAAAGGAGGGATACTTGGGCAGTTTTTGTAAAGCTTTCTTACAGTTTCAGGGAGACCTCAGTATAGCAGCATATCTGTCACCTGCGACAGATGGGATAAGGGCAGAGAAGAGATTCAGAAATGAAGGACGAAAGTAACTAGACTCCTTATTAGGTGACAATGAAAATATGAATTCATTTTAAAGAGAGAAGATGATGTTCAACTGTTTGCTCCTCCTCAAACTAACACGCACCATCGATGAAACAGAAAAACTGAGAATTCCCAAGCGACACATGGAAATGCTTTTCACACGGCACGTTACCACTGGTAGAGCTTAAATTACAAAGCATTCATGAAGGTGAAGGATGTCAGAAGATTTGAAAACGCTGAGCTACTGCGTGTGTGTGTAGGAACCGGGAAGCTTTGCCTTACTTAGAAGGCGGAGAAAGAGGCTGGAAAGAGGGAGGAAGGGCTGAGTGACCCACTGAACACACGGCTGTATTTATACAGATTAGTACATACCGTATACGTCCTAGAATATAATTTTAAAGTAAGGACTACTAAACTCTCAAGTATCAGTGTGTTGGTCGGATACTACATGAACGAGGTTAGGAAGTTAATCCGTAATTATCGTTTGTACTCTTCTCTGAAGCATTTTGTCTTGCAAGAGGAGGAGGGGAATGCCAGCCTGACTTACAGCGACAACTTCTCTTTTTCTGCCTTATCGCATTTGTCCGTACCCAAAATGCTCTCCAGAACTCCTCAGCGTCAGCCCTGCCCTTGGCTCCGTCCCCTTTTCCAGTCAGGTGAAATATTAGAGGAGACTTGAAGATCCAGATCGGCTGCGGATCCTCTTTCCGGGCTTAGCGTACAACACTGAATGCATGTGTTATTTTTCTTTTGGTTTTAAATAAAGGAAAATATATCAAATGTGAAGGTTCTCTTCTTCTCCGACTACTCTACAGATTGCAATAAGGCAGAAATTATACTCCAAAAATTAACGTATGTCTCCAAATCAAGAACAAATCGCTTTAATCTTCAAAAGTTACTTTGAAGCTGACTCGAAGTCTTTCTTCTTTGTTAAAAACCACATAGGAAAGAGTTCCAATTTGCAGTAGTTTTCTCAATACTCAAAATTAACTACAGCTGCTATACCTTTTGCTTTTAAATAGTCCTATGAGTTGGGGAGAAAAGCAAGAGGTCACTCAAGAGTCACTTTCACTATCTTAAAATGAGAAATGGTGTTTCAAACTGAACCAAAACGGCTTTTTGAAGGGTGACTGGCGATCAGAAGAGTGGGCCCCTGCCTCTGAAGCGGCAAAGGAATCCTTAGATGAGAAACACAAACGTTGAGAAGCAGCCCCTCGGATCCGCGTGAAAGAGGTTTCCTATCTTCAGGTAACGCAGGCAGAGACCTTTGCTACCAGGCACGAAAGGCCGGTTCCAGTAGCTCTGTAACACAAATAGGTGTTTTGTATTTTTTTTCCCCTGCCAAGTGCTGTGCTGCAGCAGAGCTACTTTTGCCGTTAAAAAGCCGCTCTTCTACCGCCTCTTTCTGCCAGACGAGCCAACCCTCGGGGCCGGGCGCGGTCGAGGCCCAAACGCGGAGAGAGAAGAGAAGCGGGGCAGGACCGGGCTCGTCCTTCCCGCCTCGCGTCCCTTCCCCTCACCTCAGCCGCAGGGGCCGATCTCCTCCCGGGGCCGGGACCAAGCGGCGGCCTGGACCCACCCCACTCCACTGCGGCCTGCGCTGCGCGGTTGCCATGGCTACGGCGCCGCCGCCGGGCCCTTCCGCCGCAGGCCCCCTCGGGGCTGCCCTCGCCAACGCCTGCGGGATGCGGCGGCGACCGGCCGGCCCCTGCCGCTGCGGGCCCGCGCAGCAGGTGAGGAGAGCGGCGGGGGCGAAGTGGCGGGCGGCGTTCGACGGCGGGGCGGTGTTCGGCGGCGGGTCCCGCGGAGAGAGGGGCGGGAAGGTCAGGCGGGCGCGGAGGGCGCCAGGCCGTGGGGAGCGGGCCCGTCATGGCGGGCGGGCGGCGGCGGGGTCAGACGCTGCTTGGCGCCGGGCTGGCAGCGCTCCTCTGCGGTCTCCGTGAGTGCGGGCGGGGGGTGGCTCAGACGGGATATTGTGAAACAGCCCCTCACTGNCTGGAACAGGCTGCCCAGGGCAGTGGTGGAATCGCCATCCCTGGAGGTATTTAAAAGCCGAGCAGACGTGGTGCTGAGGGACATGGTTCAGTGGTGGTTTGGTCAGTGTCAGGTTGACGGTTGGACTCAATGATCTGAAAGGTCGCTTCCAACCCAGACAATTCTATGATTTTTCTACCAAGAGGGTGGTCAGACACTGGAACTTCCTAGAGAGGTCATCGATGCCCCTGTCAGTGTTTACGAGGTATTTGGACCATGCCTTTAACAACATGCTTTAACTTCTGGTCAGCCCTGAGGTGGTCAGGCAGTTGGACTAAATGATCGTTGTAGGTCCCTTCTAACTGAAATAGTTATTAATTATTAAAGTTAACAGCAGAAGCAAGCAGTTTTCCAGATTAAGTAACTGAAAAACAGCAGCAATACCTTCTGCAACAACTCTTATTAAGCCAACATTCCCTTGCTTTAGTTCTCTGCTCAAACAGATACTGATGTTGTTCACAAGGTGACTGGAGTTTCAGATCTGAAAGTGAAACCCTGTGGAAACAAAGAAAAAAAATAAAGAGAAGAATGGCTGTAACACAAAGTTCATTGTTAAAATATAGGTATTACAGGGACTGATGTAGGAGATAAGGAATCACACCTGCAATAGGGCTTGCAGTGGGGATTATTACAGACTCCTCAGTGAAAACAAAAGTACACTTTTGAAAGTTGCTCTACTGGAGAAAATGAAAGAGAGATATTTCAGCCTTCGTGGTAGCCGAAGCTTGCTGTTCCACTGACAAAACGGGCGTTGGTTGTACTAAATTGAAATAGTGTTTCCCTTTTGCTGTTAGAGGTTTTGCAGATGATGTGTTTGTAGATTATATGACTTTGCTTGTTAAGGTTGTCTGCCCGTGTGGTAATTTCACGTTCTATTCTGTAAATGCCATTACTCATTCCTTCTGTGCTATCCTAGATGTGCAGGCTGCTTGTCAGGATGCCACTGTCACGCAGGAGCTTCTGAAAGAGGGGTTTCACAGGTGAGTTCTCACCTTGGCGCTGCATCAGAAAAACGTGCTGGGTAATTTTACATCGGAAGAAGTTTCTCTCGTAATTCACAATTGTATCAGCTCACTCAGCTATGATCTGAAGGCATGGCTAGGCACCAGGAATATATTAGCACAATCAAGTAATTAACAATTACAGCTGTAGTATCACAGAATGGTAGGGGTTGGCAGGGACCTCTGGAGATCATCCAGTCCAACCCCCTGCCAGAGCAGGGTCACCCACAGCAGGTGGCACAGGAACGCGTCCAGGCGGGTTTGGGATGTCTCCAGAGACGGAGAC
Source organism: Rynchops niger (assembly GCA_013400035.1). Taxonomy (NCBI): domain Eukaryota; kingdom Metazoa; phylum Chordata; class Aves; order Charadriiformes; family Laridae; genus Rynchops; species Rynchops niger. Next base: position 261,382 of record VXBH01004419.1, on the reverse strand, counting down.
TCCACCACCTCTCTGGGCAGCCTGTGCCAGGGCTCTGCCACCCTCAGAGTAAAGAAGTTCCTCCTCATGTTGAGATGGAACTTCCCATGTTCAAGTTTGTGCCCGTTACCCCTTGTCCTGTCCCCGGACACCACTGAAAAGAGCCTGGCCCCATCCTCCTGACACCCACCCTGTCAGTATTTATAAGCATTGATAAGATCTCCCCTCAGCCGTCTTTTTTCCAGGCCGAAGAGACCCAAGTCCCTCAGTCTTTCTTCACGAGAGACATGTTCTAATCCCCTAATCATCTTTGTAGCCCTTTGCTCTACCCTCTCCAGTAGTAGAGGAAGAACAGGCAGCCCTTTTCTAAGATGATCTAGGAGGCTGTTGGTGGTTCTGAGAAGTTAACAAAGAAGTGAAACTTCATTTTGGTCATGGGTGTGGGGTCAGGGTGCACTACCTCTTCCTCACTGGAGAAGGACCGCATGGCTTGACAGGGAACTGTTTTATAGTACGCAAGAGCTGCATCTCATCTCTGCATGTTGCAGAGTATGTCTCTTGGGGGATTTTTGTGCCATCTTTTGAAGTGCAGGTGTAAACGTTTTGCTTGTTTGAAGGGACCTGCTGGTGAAGGTGGAACTCGGTGCAGTGGGGGAGGATGCAGGAGGATGCACAGTGGCAGCTAGAACTCATCTTCCACCAGGAATCTATGTGGATCCCTACGAGCTGGCGTCGCTGCAGCAGCACAATTTAACGAAGGTAACAACCCCAAAGCTAAGACGTCTGGCAGTTAGTGAGATAAGGGTACGGTTAGGAAGTTGTAATCATTATCTGGCTCGTTGAACCAAAGTGGTTAATTCCTTTTCCTGGAAGGAGATGCTGCACCGTATCATCTTCATGACATCTCTGTATCTCTTGGTTTGATCAGCATCGCCTGTTGGTGCAGGGCGTTCTGTGTCATATGCTGATGATGTGTGCACACATAGGCGTGCGTACCGGGGAGCCACTGCAACTCTGCTCAGCCCCAGACGAGGGGCTGTGGTAAAAGCTATTCAGGTTGGGAAGACGGAAGGTTAACCCCCACAAAAGAGGTGGTGGTGGACTCTAGGTAGTGTGCTGTACATTCGGACTGAGTACGTTCACAGCTTTGTTTTCATCACAGCTTTCTGTGTTGCTTTTCAGTGTTTGTTTTGCATCTTGGGTAAGGAGATGTGCTAAGGCTGTGGCTTTAAGGTAACCTCCTTAGGCCTTTAATTCAGTCAAAACAAAAGTGTGCAAAGACTCTGGGCAACTTCTGCTGTTGGGATGCTGGTGAGTGCTTGGTACGGCCTTTATACACATTGTTAAGCTAATGCCTCTTGGATTTGGCTGTAGGCATGGCTGCACTGTAAACCTTTCACACATAAGAATCACTCACTGGAGAGGGACTTTAAAAGTTATTTTGCATCAGCTTAAGGACAGAATTTCCAACTTGATCTTCCTGAACACAAAATTTGGCCCAGTGTTAGAAAACAGAATGAGGAAAATAGTTTTCCCTTCTGATGCTGCAGTAGGTTACCACAGGAGACAGTGGCCTCTTAAATTCCAGAATCATGCACAAAAAGTTCATACATTTTTTTTTTTTTCCTCACATCTCTCCCTTGTGTCAGTTCGCAGCCACATCTGTATCTTTCTCCACTTGTAGGCGGTGTTAATTCCTGATGTGATCGATGTGGAGGCTCCCGAGTACTTAGCCACAAACCTTCTTGTTCTCCTGTACATGGAACCCGACCCTGGGTGTTCTCACTGTTTTAGAGCTGCCTTGCCCGTGCACGGGCGCTACCACCGTCCAGCAGAAGAGAGTGAGGAGGCATTGGTTGTTCTGAAGAGCCCAGAAGTGCTGGTCTGCTGTTGTGACAGTGAGATTCTTGTTAAGTGTTCTTTTGGGGAGAAAGGAATAATTGTGGGCAATCCAGAGCTTCGAATCTGGTTCTGTAGTTGTCTTACGGAGATGGAGGTCTCAGTAGTCATGTGAACGCGAGGGAAAGAGAGTGGCCCTGATAAAGACCACGTTGTCTTCCTCTTTGAATGCTGCTGCCTGACCAATGGCAGATTAATTGTCAACAGACTTCTTGGTGTTGCGTGGCTGCCGTTGTACCCTTGTACTGAAAGCGCTGGCAGTTGGTGTGTTTGTCACAGTCCCGGCAGGCCCTGGCTTATTAAAGGTCAGCTGCTCAGACCACGTTTTTGGTGTTTCTCTTGGCAGCTGAAGCTACGCGTGGCATATTTAATATTCGCTATCACATATTTAGAGCAATCAGAGTATTCTGATGGTTTCATAACACTTTCTTCCTGTATATGCTCTATATATTCCCTATATATAAGGGGGGAATGTAGAAAACTCTTTGCCTTAAGGTTAGGATGGTTGGAGTCTCAGACTCCGGTGAGACAAGAACCTGATATCCACTGACAATAAATATTCCAAATTACATGAGCAATGAAATCCTACATTTTTGCTACAAATTGTACTTCCTTTCGCAAAATCATTCGTGCTAGCTGCCAAGTCAAATGTGCTAATGATTCTCAGCTCCTTTATCTTCACTTGTGCATTATTTCAGCAATGATTTTCTGGGATAAATTTAGGAGCAGAGAAGACTGCCTGGTCAATTAAAAAAGGGGTGTGAAATCTTCCCATTTTTCTGCCACATTTACTACTTATGAGCAGGAAAACATATTGTTAATATGAAAGCATTTAAAGTATTGGAGGGGAGTTCTTCCATGTGCCAACAGGAGACGAACAAGGAGAAATGGAAGAATGGCTTCTGTTTTGGGGGAAGAAAAATTATAACTGTATGGCTAAAGTTGAGGGGTCTACAGGCTGCTGATGAATTCTGTGCCCTGTTAAGGACAGAAGGGACTAGATACGACACAGGTGAGGGTCTTCCTTGGGTACCTACTGTATCAGGAAGGGAAGAGTTGCAAAGTTCCTGAAAAGGACTGCCCAGCATCACTTTGACTGCAGGTGAGCTGGCACATTTCTGCCAGTGCTGTTTCACCTCTTGGCTTTCAGGGAGCAGATTCTGTCTAGCTGTTGTGGAGGAAAGATGCTTCATTTGGAAGAGTCTTGCAGGCCGTATTGTTTCATTCCGTCTGGGTCCTGCTGACGCATTAACATTTTCTGTAGATCACCTGCCAGCAGAGTGTTGGAAGCCTGCTGAAGTGGAAGCTCCCTGTTCGGGCAAAAACGTGGGCCCCTGTCAGTGGTACAGCATAACATGCAAACTGGTGAGTTCTTGCTTCTGGTGGGAATTCTTCGTTCTTGTTTAACAACTGCTGCCTTTTTTTCTGTGATTAGTGACTTCCATAGCACAGGAACTAATCACTAATTCTCCCTTTAGGGAGGTTCCCTTCTTCCTTTCTGACCGCCTTTTAATGGGGGTCATCCTACCCTTCTTACATGCTTGTAGTCACTCTGTGCTCTTCCAGTCCTCTATGGGGCTGCTCTCCCCACCTTCTGCTAATAGTTTACTTGGAATTCTAAGATATAATTGGCAGTGGTCAAATTAAGAAAGGTCTCTGCATAATACTTCAGAGGAGTAGCAAAGTGGAAAACTACTTTGTGATCTAACTACAGGAGGGGTAAAACCCCAAAGATTGAAGGAATAACATCTTGGGAAAAAAAACCAAAACACTTCTATTTGTTTGGTTGTTAAGCAGTTGGCTAAGTATCTGGGAAAAAGTGGAGTTTCTTTATTCTGTGTCCAAAACCAAGGAAAAGTTGGAACTTTAGTGGGATCAGCAACTGCCTTTGATACTTGAAAGGGTTGCAGTAGCATAGCATAGAGATCCAGAAATAATAATTTGTCTCATAAAAACTCTGTTTAGCACGCGTGCCTTCCTATATTTAAGATACCTGCAGAATGTCTGGGATATCTGCAGCGCTTGTCCAAAACCATTTTGGAGCTTCCTGCATCACAGAGCGATCAAATAGTTGCTCACCTTGGAGAAAACTGACTTCCCAGTGACCTGTGAAATGCTCGTTCTGAGAGCTTCTCCCTTCCATGCTGTATTACATACACATCCTCAATGGCAAGCCTACTGTAAGAACAAAGATACAGAGGATATAAATGGCTACCTTTCAAAATGGTAGCAGATAAATTCACGGTCCTTTGTGCCAAAAGAGCGGCTGGTGCTCTGCTTGCTGTACGTTGAAAGGTGATGTCCCATCTCGGTTTTGATTTTGAATCCAAGAAGCCTTAGCAAAGGGCTAGTTAAATAGTGGTCTCGTTACTAATCCTCTATGTTGCAATCAGAAAGACATAGCTTGTGAAAAGCGTGTAATCCATTTATTTTTCTTTGTAGGTGTATGAGAAATCGATTCTGCAGGTTCCAGTGGGGCTCAGGCAACATAGTTCCTTAGTGTGTGTTGTGACTCTTCTTGCCACAGTGCTCTGTTCCAGTCTGATTCTCGCAGCTGTATGCAAATACGGACACTTCTCCCCGGTGACCTGCTCAGAATAAAGAAATACGGAATGACTGACCTCCATCCAGCAAAACTAACTGAATTTTACATCAGCTTCCTAAATGAATCCTACTCTACTGTTAATTATATCTTGGTAATGTGTGAGGGTCCCATAATGGGTTATAGTTCCCTTGGCCGAATTCCTACAAACGTCTTTCACACACAGAAGACTGTTTGGGTGCGTTGTCAATAGACAAAGCAGATGGAGGATAGGAATAGCACTGCAAAAAGCTGGAAGGACTGATGCAGTCTCGGTCTCCCCTTCCCTCCCCTTTCCCCAGAGCCTGCTTGAACTACAGTGCTGCCTCTTGCAGAGGTGTTGCTATATCTTGAATTTAAACCAACTTACTCAGGGATTGGTTATTAAGGGTATGAAAAGCATTATCTGTCATTAAAGTTTCTGATTTTTAAGCTTGTTTACGCTGTCCAGATGGGTTACTTGTGAATTTGTGAAGAGGCATTCTGTGCTTACCTGGGATGGGAGAAGCTTAAATAATCTCTCCCATTCTGCTAACTGGGAGGGATTAGCTGCTCTTGATCAAATTAGAGTTGAAAGAGTTTAAAAAATTTGAAAGTAATTTCTCCCTGTACTAGAAGCTGAAAGAATAATCCTTGCAAGACAAAAACTGGTGGAAAGAAGCAGATATTTAGAAGACTTGCATTCAGCCGTCAGAACAGTTGATAAATACAAGGAAATGGAGAGGAAATTACTTAATGGAAAACCTGAGTTGCTCTGCATTGACAGAAGAGCTCGGTTGCTGTTTCTAATTGTCAGTAGGTGGCGTTATAAGCTTGCAGTAGCTCCTGGGGACCATTGTGGAGAAAATAGATTTTATTCCCTATAAACCGAGAGTAAGTTAGTAAAAGCAGGTGATTTGTGGGAGTGCATGTGTGAGGGGGGTGAATGCAAATGCTGGTTTTCAAATCCTGACCTCCTTTGAGGGCTCTGTGTGCAGCCAAGACTTCTCATCAGCAGAATCGGCCTTTCATCGCTGTCCAGCTGTAGCTTCAGGATCCCTTGGGCATCTTTCTTCTGCTTCTGATGGAATTCAATAGAGAGCTCGTCTTGTGACTTCGCCCACGACAGGTTGGCAAGTGCTCTGACACTGGGCTCTTGTTCTCCCTTGACTGTGCTGAATGATGATGGCCGCGCCAGTACTTCATCCGCTACCTCACAGGAGTCACGCACTGCATCTGCTTGGGGGAAGGGAGAAACTAAAGAGAACAATTGCAGAGAGATCTGGCGGCCTGTTTAACCACAGCAGCGCGGCAGGGCTGTGGACCAGTATTGCAATGCATCTCTCCGAGCGGGATTTTTAATTCCCAGAGTTAAGTTTGTTCTTGTGCTGGCTCTCTTCTGCAGGTAAGTCCTTCTGTGTTGCAGTCTGACCCGTGGAATGGCAACATCCCAGACTGCCACTCAGCTCTGGCAGGTCTTTATCACCTGGAAGCTCACAGTTTGTTTTGGTTTGTTTTTTTTTCTTTTAACATCAGATAACACCTACCAGTTGAAAATCACAGGCAGAATTCCTTAGCTGAACTGCCTGATACAATAGTCTGGTGAAAGGAAATGATAATGTCCTTTGGAGAAATGAGAAAAAATACTGCAAGTGGCAAAAATATGTAAGATTTGGAAATCTGTAGAAGTGAAGATGTGAGAATGGAAACCCACATTAGTGGTAAGATGCAGTAGGAGAAACTGAGGCAGAAGGGCCTTGAATTACAGGGAGCTTAGCACTGTCAGTATTAACCAAACAGTTGACTTCAGAACAGTTTCAATGTGCACTAATCAGTTTGGCTGGCACGTGGTTCGCCAAGCGTATCTAAAACCCATCAGGATCCCACCGATAAGCTTTTCAGCTGAACTTGAGTAACATTGATCCTGATTAATGTAAAATGTGAGAGAAATTGCAGAACTTCTCAACGGATGTTTTTTGTTATGGCGAATAGCAAATATTTGCCATTTCTTAAATCCATACTATTTGCATTGTAAATGTAGTCAGGTTTTTCTTTAAAAGTTGTAAATAATTAATAACTATCGTAGTGTTAAGTATGAAGGTATTTTCCAGTGAAACTTTCTCTCCCATACCAGAAACTGCTGTCATTAAATAAGCGCTGCATTTAGCAGGCATGCCCTGATGGTGTGCTAGACGCAGGAGGATGCAGGTGCCATTCCTACTGGGATCGCTGGCAGATACTGAGGAGCTATAAGGCAGACGTTTCCCTGTGGAAAAGTTCTGGCAGCTTTGGAGACAGAAATGAGGTGGCTGTAAGTTCTCAGCAGGAGTGTGTAGGGTCGGACACAAACAAATCCATCCTTAATGTGTGTAAGGATGGAATTAGAGCAATGAAAGGAAAGGGGCAGGGGTGTTAAAGGCTGTATTAAGCGTCAAGACTTTCTGAATCACAAATGAATGGGTATAACAAAAAAAACCCCAAACAAAACCCCCCTCCTAGTTTGTTTAAAAAGATGTGCCTGGGGAGGGAGACAGAAGAATTGGGGGGGGGAGGCGGAAGGATTCTGAAAACAGTTTGGAACAGAAGCTGAGTGGGTTTAGGGGTACAAGGGCGAAGCAGCAAGGAGAAGTAAGCTCACCTTATAGGGAAGGGAAGTAGAGCTGAGGAAGTGTGAAGTTCAGAATCTGCTGTGGTTTCTTGAGAGGTACATGCAGAGATGAATTAGCAAAAGGTCGATCCTGGGAGGGTCAAATACAGAGTTGAGCCAGAATGGGAAAGTAACAAAGCAATATGTAAAGAGAAGGGAAGCCTTGCCTGCTGTAGGAAGCAGTGTCCAGCAGCCACAGCAGGGTCACTATGGAGTACTGTTCCTGGAAGAACGGGGCTGGAATAAGGCAAGTCTGTAGGGGAAAGTTTTCTGTGGCCATTGGCTGTGCAGTGATTCTGTGGAAAGTCAGTGAGAAGAGCCAGCAAGTGTTGGCTGAAAGCAACAGAAGCTGGAAAGTCTGATTTGCACTCTGTGCCTGGACCTACATGGAGGTTTGAGGCTGTAGTGCAAGCCTGCTACTTGCCCCCAAGACCTTTATGAAAAAGAGCTGATGGATGCATGTCCTCCTCCTCCTGAAGGAAAAATCAGGTATTGCTTCAAGCCTGGACTGACAGAGGAGATGAGGCCCAAGCTGCAGGGCAGGTGGATGTTTGTGGAAGTCATCTGGAAGAATAAATGTGTCACGGGAATTTGTGGGGAGAAGCCTTGAGGACAAGTACACTGCTTTCTCAGCTGTGTTACTACCGCATCTCTTGGAACCCGGGCATCTGAGCAGTGGCTTAGGTCGCTGACGGTAGGAAGTGGAAATGTGGCGAGCTCCTGTGTGTCCTGCTGCTGTAGCTAACACATGCAGCTTTCACCAGTAATGCTGAACTCCTGGACCTGAAAATTTGGTGGGAGAAGGTTTAATTTGTTGTCAGCTGTACTGATACAAAACTGAGCCCCTTACAGTATTACTTTCAGGGCAAGAAGGAGCATAGCACAGAAAGGAACACTAAGCATGCTCAGACACCCTTCCCAGCCTCCTTGTTGCAGAGCTGCCACCAGCCCCGTTACCTCAGTGAGCTGGTGCGGACCTTGAGGAGACACTGAAACACAGCATGAACCATAGAACGGTTTTAGGTTGGAAGGGACCTTAAAGATCATCTAGTTCTACCCCCCTGCCCTGGGCAGGGACACCTCCCACCAGCCCAGGTTGCTCCAAGCCCCGTCCAACCTGGCCTTGAACCCCTCCAGGGATGGGGCAGCCACAGCTGCTCTGGGCAACCTGGGCCAGGGGCTCACCCCCCTCACAGCAAAGAATTTCTTACGAATATCTCATCTAAATCTCCCCTCTTTCAGTGTAAAACCCTTCCCCCTCGTCCCATGGCTCCCCTCCCTGCTCCAGAGTCCCTCCCCAGCTCTCCTGGAGCCCCGTGAGGGACTGGAAGGGGCTGGAAGGTCTCCCCAGAGCCTTCTCTTCTCCAGGCTGACCCCCCCCAGCTCTCTCAGCCTGTCCTCACAGCAGAGGGGCTCCAGCCCTCCCAGCATCTCCGGGGCCTCCTCTGGCCCCGCTCCAGCAGCTCCGTGTCCTTCTGCTGTCGGTGCCCCAGAGCTGGAGGCAGCGCTGCTGGCGAGCCAGTTTGGGAGCGGTGGGCCTCTGTTTTTTTTTTTTTCTCCTACGGCGCCCAGAAAAAAAACACCGCCCTACAAGAAAAACAAAACTTATATATGTGTATAATCTATTCTTCCCTGCCCTCAGGGGTGAGGCTGAGCCGTGGGCCTAATCCTTCCTCTCAAGCTCACGCCTGCCCCTCCCACAATCCTCTGCGCGCCGCCGCTACGCCACTTCCTGCGCGGGCGCGGTGCCTACCGGGAGTTGTAGTCATGTGGGCGGTGCCCGGCGCGGCGGTTCCGCTTCCCCCTCCGGCTCCTGCCGCCGCCTCCTCGGTGGGTCCCGCCGCCGCCATCGCAGAGGCCGCGCCCGCTGAACCCCCTCCGTCCCCCGAGGCGTCCCGGTGAGTCCGCTCCCACCTGCGCCGTCCCTCCCTCGTGGAGGCAGCCGGGCCTGCGGCGGATCTCCCCCCCGCCCTGCCCCCGCCGCCTGAGGGAGCTTCCGGCAGCGCGGCCCCGCCGCCTCAGGCAGCCGGGCGGGCCGAGGGCGACTCGCCCGGGCCGGTCTCGGCAGGGCGGCGGTGGGGACCGGAGCTGGGCCGCTGTGGGCCCGTCCCCGCCCTGGGGGGGTGTGTGTGTGTGTGTCTCTCTTAATCCTTGGGAAATTGGTTAAAACCTCATTAATCTCCGGCGTGGGGGGAGACATCGGTGGGGATATAAATCTGGTTATAAGTCCTCACGAGAAAAAATGCTGTTCAAATCCAGCCGGGGAGCGCGGAGCCCTCCCCCTCCTACGGAGGCGATGCAGCGGGGTGCCTTGGCAGCCGCTGTCATACCCGGGTGGCCATTAGCCCACGTCTTTCCACGCCACTTACAAACTGTCGCCCTTCCTGCCCTTCACCTGCTTGTTTTTTCTCCTCCCTCTGTTTTCTGCTTTATTTTTGTTAACTGCTTTTTGTGTTTATTCTGCCGAAGCCACACGGGATGGCTTAGTTGTTTAACGGCAAGCTGTTCAAGGAGCCTGGAGAACAGAGTTGGTTTTAGCCTGGTAGGTCCGAGCAACTGCCCAGAGGTTTGTTTGGGAGCAGAGAGTCCATCAGCGGGTTCTCAAGGAGCAACGTCGCACTTTGCCAGTAGCCAAAATAAACTGGTTCACGTGCTGCCTTATGGCAAGCGAAGACAGTCCGGATATCACAGCGTTTTAATAATCGTTAATTTGGAGGTCTTGCACTCGTAGCAATGTTAGGTGCAATCCAAGCATGGTGTGTTGCGGGTTTTTTTAATCTTTCTCATTTCTGTCTTTCTCTGGTTTTGTCATTTTTGGGGGCGTGTTTTGTGCTTGAAAAAGTGGGCCTGCTTTTGTGAAAGTCTTGTGGAAATCATGCTTGGCAGCGTGGAGTGTCCTCACCGTGCGAGCCCTGGTGTGGTACCTCCCTAAAACACCGGGGACTAGTTACTTTGTGATTCCGTTTCTTCATCTAGGAGACGGACATCATTTAACTCGCAGAGATGTTGGGGAGGCAGGTTAAGAAATTCCTGTGCGTAACAAAATGAGCTGTGCTGGTTTTATATTACCAGAGAACTGACGAATTAGTTGTTTCTTTATTAGAGACTGAAATAGGAGCAACATAGAAACGCGAAAATGAAACGCTTTTGTGTTATGAGTTTTTGAGTAGAATCTTTAAGATAATAGGAGCACTTTAAAAAAGAATTCACCGAGTAATGTTTTAAAGGAAGGAAAAGCCTTACTGTGAAGTTCACTGTTTGGATATTTCAGTTCTTGAGGCCAGAACAGAAATACTTGAAAAAGAGTAACTGAGATCTTCTGTGTTGTCTAAGCTGTTTGTGGTATTTGACTGGGCTTTGTGCAGACATAGGTGTTACAAAAAAAAAAAAAAAAAAAGTTGGGTTATGAAACGGGGAATAATGCCTCTGTCTCTGCATCTTGCACTTCTTAGCACAGTGCAACGTGTTTCGGTGTATCCAAGGCGTGTGCTTTCCAAGATGCTGTGCGGCAGCTTGTCAGAGGCTGATTTACTGGGATGAAATTCGTACCAAGTTACAGCTTGGACGTTTGGCCAACTGGGGGAGTTTCTTTCCGGAGGCACCTGCTCATGTTCTCTCTCTGGGAGGGATGCTGGCGTGGATGGGCGAATGCTTTGACCATGTATGGCAGGTCTAATCTGGTGCTTACTTTAAAATCTACCCTTTCAAAAACTTTTGTGTTGTTTGAGTCAGCCTTTCGGTTATGTTTCAAAGAGAAAATTATTCAAGCACGTTTAGTTTCTAAGTAACTGTCGGAGAAGTGTTAAGATGCTGCAGATTTTGTTCTTGTGATGGTATGGAAAGCCTTAGTGATCCGAATCTAGGTCTACTTGTTGTACTAGTAAGAGGTACTTCTGCTTCAGAGTTCTTGCATCAGTCTTGGTGTTTTTTTTTTT
>VXBH01004419.1:206532-223859 GCA_013400035.1 Rynchops niger | reverse complement strand
TTTTTTTTTTTTTTTTTTTTGGACATACAAACATAAAATGGTAATGAAGTTAGACGGCAAAATGGTGTGCTGCTTTCCTCTGTGGTTACGAGCACTATAGCATTCTTGCTGGCTTCGTCCTCGCTGTAATAAATGCAGCTGATTCAGCTCTACGCTCTGCGAGCCCCCAGGGAGTTCCCAGGACTACACGTGCCGTTTTCTTGGTGTCAGGTTAGACACGCTCTACAGCTCTGCCTTTCAGCAGAGGGCCAGGAGGTGAGGCCTTGAAGCATCACCTTTCTCCCTGGAGAGCAGACAGCAAGTACAACCCTCTGCTCTGGCAGGGAGAGACAGCAGGGCTGAGGCTTTTTTGCAAAACCAAGAAAAGAGCTTTCTGAAACCTCCCAACTGAACTCCGAGCCCCTTCTGAGGAAAGGGAACAGAACGGTGTATTTTATATTTAGTGTTAATTACAAATTGTCTTTCATTTTTGTTCATTTTCTCTTTGTCAGGAAAAAAAAATAAAAAGAAAAACAAGGAAACAAAAACCCAAGCCCCGGGCATTGTAAAACATGATATAAATTCAATTGGATCTAGGTTAGATTGCGCACATGGTTCTTCTCATGATATGTTCCTGCTTCTGGTACTTATTATGCTTGCTTTCCCCCCCCCCCCCCACCCCCCCCCTTTAATTTAAATTAGGTAATCGCTCTGAGGCTATAAACTCTTATCTTCATCACAGGAAGTCCTAGTTTGCATTAATTACCTTGAATTGAAGCAGTGAGGCAACTGAGTTTTAACTGTCTTCAGGGTGAACTTGAGGTTGAGCTGAAGTTGTCGTCGGGGTTGTTCTTAATCCATATTAAAGTGTCCTTTTTTGCATTGTAAACATTTCATATGCTTAGACTTCATATGCTCAACAGAGCTCCGTGCGCTCCGGTGCTTTTAATCTCTTATTTGCTTGCTACCACAGTTTGAATGATTTGAATGGAATGAGTTGTTGCTTCTTAGGTGAAGTCTGTACCAACCTGAAAATACCAAATCACTGTGCTGCATACGCAGAGACATTCCACCAGTAACCAGAATAATGGTTACATTCATCCCAACTGTTGTAATGTTTGGATTGATTATATTAAATGGAGACAATAGGACTTTAAATCTTTGCTCAGCAGATGTTTGAATATCTTTTTCAGGAAGCAAGAAGAAGGAAAAGGAAAGGCCAGAAATCTCCCCACCATCAGATTTTGAGCATACCATCCATGTTGGCTTTGATGCTGTTACTGGAGAGTTCACTGTAAGTATCCCTGCCTTGACTTTGCTCAGAAAACGCCCATGGGTCAGTGCTGTAGTGAAGACGTTGTGGTGTTTTAGAGCAAAGTGTGAGCTAGTCTGCTGATTTTTATCAAAGAAATGATTTCACCCTGTATTTGTACAGCACGCAGAGTAATGAGACCGTGACCTGTTAGTGTTTCTCAGTGTAAATGTCAGATCTAATGCTTGGTGTCACCTGGGAGAGCCTTCCCTGGGAAACCCTTTTCAGTTTATTTTCATTAGCGCATAACACTGGTTCTGTTGAACACTTGGGGGTGTTGATGGGTGAGAAGCTCAACACGAGCCAACAACGTGCGCTGGCAGCCCAGAAACCCCCCGCAGCCTGGGCTGCATCCCCAGCAGCGTGGGCAGCAGGGCGAGGGGGGGGATTCTGCCCCTCTGCTCTGCTCGGGGGAGACACCCCCCCCCCTGCAGTGCTGCCTCCAGCTCTGGGGCACCGACAGCAGAAGGACACGGAGCTGTTGGAGCGGGGCCAGAGGAGGCCCCGGAGATGCTGGGAGGGCTGGAGCCCCTCTGCTGGGAGGACAGGCTGAGAGAGCTGGGGGGGTTCAGCCTGGAGAAGAGAAGGCGCCGGGGAGACCTTCCAGCCCCTTCCAGTCCCTCAAGGGGCTCCAGGAGAGCTGGGGAGGGACTCTGGAGCAGGGAGGGGAGCCATGGGACGAGGGGGAATGGTTTTACACTGAAAGAGGGGAGATTGAGATGAGATCTGAGGAAGCAATTCTTTGCTGTGAGGGTGGTGGGACGCTGGCCCAGGTTGCCCAGAGCAGCTGTGGCTGCCCCATCCCTGGAGGGGTTCAAGGCCAGGTCAGACGGGGCTTGGAGGAACCTGGGCTGGTGGGAGGTGTCCCTGCCCAGGGCAGGGGGTTGGAGCTGGATGGTCTTTAAGGTCTTTTCCAACCCAAACTGTTCTGTGATTCTATGATTCCTCACATCTGGCTTAATGCAGCTGGAGGAGGTGGTGTCATGTAGGCACAGGGGGCTGGAGCCCCTGAGTGCTCAAGATACTGAGCTGTCAGGAGGGATATCAGCTGTGGCTTGATTTGGGTCGTATCACCTATGGACATATGTCTCCCCGTTAAAACCCCATCCTACTTGTTCATGTGTTTAAGACTGCATGTGTTATTCTTTTTATAGAGGAAAGAAATTTGTTCTGCTTTTTAAAAACCTTTAAAATACTAGAAGGCTGCCTATTTTTTCAGGGAATGCCGGAGCAATGGGCTCGACTGCTGCAGACCTCAAATATCACGAAGCTAGAACAGAAGAAAAACCCCCAGGCGGTACTAGATGTGCTGAAATTCTACGACTCCAAAGACACGGCAAAACAGAAGTATCTGAGTTTTTCTGCTCCAGGTGAGATCCAAGGCATTTTGAAGGGCAATTGGATATTTGGAACACAATCTTCCTCTCTTTCAGAATAATAAATCAGATTCAAATGGTGAAAGAGCAAGCTGCTTTTCAATGAGGAACAAATATTTGAAGATGGATTTAAAACTTACTGGAAACTGGCGTTGTCCAGTTTATTTCCTGTTTTAAGTGGAGAAGGGAAGAGATGGAGCTGGATAATTCAAAAGAGCAGCCAAAATTAACTTTAATGGGCTGTGTTTGTGAAGCTGGGTCTCTGAGGCTGTGATAAATTGGTTCTGTGCTGGAGACCTTGCTCCTCCTGTCTGTGGCCAAAACAGCTATCTGCGAACTTGATGTCGCCATGTGGTGACATCAAAGATGCAAAATAAGTTGTGGCTCTTAGGTCGGGAGATATGTGGGGGGGCTGAGAGAATGACTGTCAAAACGGATGCAGTTTTGCCTAGTTTTCTTCCAAACTATTTCTGAAAATAGCTCAGTAATAAGGCTTTCTGATGTTCTCATCCTTGATTCAAGATACCGCTAAGGGAACAGAAATACGGATTTAATCCGATTGAGATTTCACATCTCGGTAAGACAGAGCACGCAAGTGTGACAAGCAGTGCTCAAGTGTGGGTACTCGAGTGAGGTGGAGAGCAAGTTGGGAACTGAGCGTGTTTGCTACCCCTCGGGGGGGATTTTAGAAACATCTAGCTTCCTTCTGCATGGACTTACAGTGCGATACTGGGTTTTCCTCGTTTGTGACCATGAAATTTTGCTTTTTGAGAGATGAGAAAGATCTCCAAAGTGGTCTGTAGTCTTTACTCTGTAAAGTTCACTTTTTATTATTTTGCTGCTGATTTTATGTATTCTGCTGTTTGTCCTATTTAGAAAAAGATGGTTTCCCTTCAGGAACGCCGACGGTAAGTATGTTTTCTACTCTTTGTATCTTCTTAGGCACGTACAAGTTTGGGTCTTCTGTATTTGTTATATACTGAGTCTTGCAGTGTAAAACAAAATGAACATTTTTCTGTGGAATAAAAACATAAGTTGGGGCATATTTAAAAACATATATTGGGGCAGAGCATATTTCACTGGAGCAATCGTATTTTAGTCTTGTAATAAAACATGATAAGGCACTTAAACCACGCAACCTGTCCTTTTCTTTTGACAACAGTAAGAATTCTTTTATCTTTGTTGGGGGAAGCAAGTTTTTAGCACTCTAGGGGAGACAACTTGGTGGTTTTTTTTGTTTGTTTTTTTTTTTTTATATGGTAAAAATGTAGACCAACACCAAAGGTTCAGAGCCATCAACAGCTGTGGCAGATGATGATGATGACGATGAAGAAGCTCCTCCTCCTGTTATTGCTCCACGGCCAGATCACACAAAATCGGTGAGCAGCTGCAAAATTTACAGTGCGGACCCACATTTCTCAATATTGTAGGACTTTTTCTACTTCTGTTTTCTAGCAAAGTGTTTTGATTGTGGGATGAGCTGTTGTAAGTTTTAGGGACAAGTTTTCTTTTTGTTTGAGTTTGCTCTGAAAATGCCTAATTTCTGGATATCCGTCGGATGAGAAATCCTGAAGTTAATGCTGATTTGTTTGTTGGCTTGTGTTGAAGATACCCAGTTACGCCTGCCCTTCAACCCAGGATGCAAGGAGGCTTTTTAGTCCTAAAAAATACAGCTGTTTCCTGTAACTTTGCACTGTACGCTGGTACAAGCGTAGTGCATTTGATTTTCTTTATTTTATTAGATTGCAGTGTGATTACCTCACCAAATATACTGCCTAACCCCAAAACAATTCCAATTTAAGATCTGAAACCTTATTTCACTCACAAAGTCATCAGCATTGCGTGAAGAGTTAAATGCTTAAGAAGTTGTTCGTTAAGTTTAGTTGTCCTGAACTACACACCTTCTTAATAATGCCCCAGGGTGCCCGCTTATTCCGGCTCATCCTTTTGACTGTGGTAGGTGTACGTTTTGCCACTCTATCCACTTACTTTCGCTTCAGGAGCGCAAATGTGAATTGCCTATGTTTGTCAAGTGACACTGCTTTATAATTGCCTATTCTGGCTACGTACACACATAAAATGTGACAGGTCTACAGTTTGATACTTCTAGGGTAGCTGTGTACGTCTCTGAACAGTTTAGGAACAACCTAAATAAAGCTCCAAGAAAATCCCCCAAATTGGGGGCGACTGGGAAATTCCCAAAGTCTCATGCTTCCTTTCCTGGTGAAGCATGAATCTGTGTCCTTTGTTTTGGTTTTTTTTTGGTTTTTTTTTTTTTTTGATCTCGCTGTTAAATAGTGATTGCTGTTCTGTGAAACTTGGAAATTGCAGAAATGAAGTCAATAGATGCAAGGGCCCCTCCTGTTAACTAGCAGGGGTTATAAAGAATAAGCAGGTTGAAAACCCACTAAAAGTCTGTCTGTGAACGCCTGAGTTAACCTCCTGGCATCGCAGTGTTCAGGAGGTGCCTGGGTCGCTGTTTCAGAGGTCAGTCGGGTTGCCGGCATCTTGACTTACTGGATTTTAATGTTTCTCAGGTCTGCTTTCTGCCTCCAGCCTATTATGTAAAATGGTGCTTAGGGATGTTTGGCGAACTGTGATTGTTTTCAACTGGAGGTCAATGATTGCAAAGAAAATGCTCAGGTAAATGGTCTCTCTTAACAGATTTATACGCGGTCTGTAATTGACCCCATCCCTGCACCAGCCGGTGACACTTCTGTTGACAGTGCGACGAAATCAGGCGATAAGCAGAAAAAGAAGACCAAAATGTCGGATGAAGAAATCATGGAAAAACTGCGTAGGTGTTTTTTATTTCAGATAAACAAAGGCTTTAGGACTCGTGGAGAGGGGGGGGAATATTAAGCTTTTGCCCTCATCCTTATATTTGTGTAAGGGTTGTGTGAATACTGTGCTCGATTGGTTTTGTGTCAGACAGTAGCTGAGAGCGCTGCATTCAGAAGTTCTGCTGATTTATATGCTTCAGAGCCCTACTGGGTAAAAAGATGGTAGAATGGGTTTTTGGGGGTTGAAGTTCAGTTGTGATAATGTGATCTGCAAGTATAATACAACCATAATAACACAAAATAGTGTCTGCTGTTGCTTGTTCCATAATTATCTCGAAGATAGTTTTTCACCATATTGATGTTTCTGTCCTTAGGTCGAGATCTGACTAGTTTCTAGCCTAGGCTGAGCTAATGGATCTGTCATAACCTCGTACTGGGTTTTGCTGCAGAGAAGACAACTATCATTAAATTGAGATAGTAGTGGGAAATAGCATGAACTGTCCCGTTAAGAGTAAATCCCGGTGTAATGATTGTCTGAGGTGGGGCCATTTCTGACTGGAACTGCATTGGGGAAGCTTTGGCCGTTCATGCATCAGCCTTTGCTCCTTGAGCTGACCCGCTCTTGGAGGTACCTTGGCCAAACCAACCCTCCTAAAGGGGGACAGCAGGATTGACACCTGTTTTCAGCGTGAGCTGTCAGAAATGCGCAGCGTAATGCTGCGCTACAATAGCAAAGAGCGTTCCCTAAGGCTGTGACTCCTCTGAGATTTTGTGTGAAACCGTTTTTCTTTTTTTTAGGCACTATTGTGAGCATAGGAGATCCCAAGAAAAAATACACCAGATATGAAAAAATTGGGCAGGGGTAAGTGTCCACCCCACCTTTTATTCCCCGTGAGCCAGCGTTAAAAGCAGTGAACTGTTCTCTTTCTGATACTGTTGTGTAGCTGCCACTTACTGGAGCAGGCAGAAATGCTGGCTGTATTAAGCAGTGATAAACAGATGGTGAAGGCTTCACACAGTGGTGGAAATTTTGAATTGCATCTTTTAACGCGAAAGCGTAGCTCTGTAACTTCCCTGTGGAGGTATCTCGTCCCCTCTCCTCTCCCAGTAAGATGCGTTTGTCCATTTTGTAATACGACCACTGAATAGCGTCGGGGCACGTCAGAAGGCTTTCTGCGTGCCACGCTAACAATACTGCCTTGACTAAGTTCTTTTTCTAGTGGTCCTCTGAATCCTTCTGAGAAAAAAGCATATGGAAAGAAGTCCTGGCTTTTCCAGCTTTTATTATATATATATATATATATATGCCTAATTTCTACTGTATGCTTTCGAAATAGGTCTGTGTGGGTTTGGGGGGGGGGCTTCCCCTGGGGGAATAGGAAAAGTAATACCTGCTATAGAAAGGGCTGCCCAGCTGATCTGAACGTGGGGAGCAGCACAAATTCTGGGGGCTTAGACATCCTGACGGCAGGAGGCCTAGCTGCTGTCAGAAGAGAGCGTGTTGGAGATCAGTTTTGTTCTTGTGTGAACCGACTGGCGTTTCTACGATACCACTTGCTTCTAATAGCCTTCTTTTTGATAAAGCTCGTACAACATCGAAAGCAGACACGATTTTGTGTTTGTGATTTGTCTGTTCACGTGCACGTTTGTTACAGAGAGGTGCAACTGGCTGTAATGTTTTGGTTTTTTTTGTTTTGTTTTTTTTTTTTTCTTCACAGGGCTTCAGGTACAGTTTTCACAGCTATTGATGTGGCAACAGGGCAGGAGGTAAGATTTCTGTGCTCGTTGCAATGAGGATACTTTTTCTGTGTAAGTGCTCTTCTGTAGGTGGCCGAAATGATTTGACGAGTTTTCTTTCTGTGGCTTCCATCTCTGCTCTCACCTCCCAGAAGAATGTCCAGTCACTTGGAACAGCGTGTGCCTTGTTCGGTAGTAATCAGATGGTAGTAATCAGAAGCTGAAAATAGAGTTTTGTCTTTCCAGTGAAGAGGGAGTGAGGTGTTCCAGAAATGGGTTTTGAAAACAGTTTATCCTTCAATAATTCTGGGCAGCGAAGTCCTGCATTTTCAGAAATAAAACTTGGTTTAGTCTTTGCACGCTTGTTCTCTAGTCCCGCCTCGGTCAAGGTGGTGGATGCGCCTATCTGTATGGAAACAGCTTGCCCCATATGATTCTTCGTTGTAGTTAGAATGCCTCCCCCACATCCTGCTCTTTGCTTTTACTCCTTGGTGTCTCCAAATCCACCTGGTGAAGTCAGTGGCTTCAGCAATACTCTGCATGCTTGCCATCCAGTGGTCATCTCTGGTTCCCAGGACTAGGATTTTAGGAATTATTTGCTTCTCGTCAAATTCAGATTGTTACTGTTGTGGGTGCCAGTTAAATAATTTGCCAGCTGCAAGCGGTGCAAAACTCCTTTAATCCTGTTACAGAATATCTTCTAACATCTCATTGTATTAAGAATGACCAAAAGGTTTTGATACTCGGGTTTGAGTGATTGCTGTTTTATTTTGTCCTATTCAGGTTGCTATTAAACAGATAAACCTGCAGAAACAGCCCAAGAAGGAGCTGATTATTAATGAGATCTTGGTAATGAAGGAGCTAAAGAACCCCAACATAGTCAACTTCCTGGACAGGTAAATGCAGGCAGCTGGCCGATTCCGTCATTCCCAGGGGTGTCAAGAGATTTTAACTTGATATGCTTACACGGACCTGGACTGCCTGGACCTAAGGGTCTCAGAGTGAAATGAGACTGTCCTCTGAGGGTGGGGAGGGAGAAGAAAAGAAAAAAGGAATCTGTTATAGGGAATGATCTTGATGATTCAGTAGGAAGCCACCTTCCTTCATGAATGGAGAGCTGCATGAGGATCAGTGGTGGGCAAGAGCACAGCTGGAGCAATGCTTGTGTTGTGCATGAGATGTGTAGGGCGTTATCCTGTCCGTTTAGGGAGTAAGGAGCACGCAGCTTTTATTGTCAGCGTTTACATTTCAGGCTACATTCCAGAGGTTGACTTTCTTTGCTGCCTTGAGTGCTTGTGAATCATTTAATTGACCAGCTCTTATCAGCCATTCTTCAGTTCTCTATCTCTTGATGGCAAACGAGCGTGCTTTTCTTTTTCTGTTTGTAGTTACCTCGTAGGAGACGAATTGTTTGTGGTGATGGAGTATCTAGCTGGAGGCTCGCTCACAGATGTGGTCACAGAAACATGTATGGATGAAGCACAGATTGCTGCTGTTTGCAGAGAGGTGAGTCTTATAGTTGGTGGGCCGAGGAGTGAGGTGCGTTCTATTCCCCAAGGTTTTATGGTACGCTTAGGTTAGAACTAATTGCAACAATTGCTCTTGGAGGCATTGAGTTA
The DNA here is from genome assembly GCA_013400035.1 of Rynchops niger. Taxonomy (NCBI): domain Eukaryota; kingdom Metazoa; phylum Chordata; class Aves; order Charadriiformes; family Laridae; genus Rynchops; species Rynchops niger. The sequence continues at coordinate 215,053 of VXBH01004419.1, read as the reverse complement.
GGAAGAATGAATGACACCGAGGGCAGAAATCAATATCAAACTTGTAGAAAATAACAAAATCGAGTTTACCTCAGAAAACTGGGGGTTTGGAAGTTGTGACACAGGAGCTATGGCAGTCTTGAGCTGGGGGTTTGGGAATGTTAGGTGACGGAGCAGATAAAGATTTTGGTTTTAGTACCCGGGTTACCTAGTCCTATTGACCACGTCAACAGAAATACATTAATAATGTGGACTGCAGTTTAAGGAAGAGCAATGAAGGAGTTTAGCAGCTGGAAATAATGTCTTTTCTTACCTTTGACTAACAGAGAATATTCAAAGGCATCAGAAAGAAAACTGACTGTTCGTATGTATAGCTAATGTAGAAAATATGTGACCATATTTAAAAAGAAGAAAAAGAAAAAAGCTTGAAAGCTTCATACTGTTTTCCAGAAGGAAGAAGGGGAGCTGTGTTTGCTTAGAGTGTGAAAGTGGGTCTGATGAAACGGGAATGCTTTAAGAAAAATTTACTAAAATAAAGACGCACTTGATGCAGACTATCCCTTTCTCATTTTAGTAGTTTTCGTAGCGTGTGAAATCTATGGTTCTGTGACAGTTAAGCTTTCTTTATGCATTTCTCAGAAAAATAATCCTCCAGAAGATTGTAGTTGGTATAATTTTGAGATTGCGGCAAGATTTCAAATGAAAGAGTTAAAAATAGCTGACGTCACGACTTATCAGTGGTTTCTGCCCTGAGTCAGAGTGCCAGCATCCAGCTCGGGCTTGATTTATTATGGCAGAAGGAGAGGTGATTGTATTATCTGCTGTGCAGGAGAAACGTAGGCTTTTAAAAACCCCATTTGACTACATGAACATGACATCTGCTTTGGATGACTCACCGAAAGGGAGGGGATGGAAAGCAAACTTGTACGTTAACATGTAGGGACAGGTAATGGTTTCCTGAGGAACTGGAGCTGGAAGCGGAGAACCGAAAGTAACTGTTTACTGTAACAGCAATTAACTTTTCTGGGGAAAAAGTCTGATATTGAACTATTCATCGGAACTCTGCTGCTATGTTAGATAACGCTTCATTCTGCAAATCGGTGCCACTTTGCTAAAGCAAATGAAAACACAAAAACCTCACTGGGGACTGCATCCATGCCGAGCTGCAAATGGTAAACGTTCCGCTTATCTTGAAAGAGAAAAATCTTACAATTTTATTTTTTGCCTTCTGTTCTCAAATAGCCCAAGTGAATGTCATGTTTTTAGGCAGAAAGGTTTTAATCTAAAAGCAGTGCAAAAAACAGTAGTAGTGACTTCATTATGAAGATGGTTTACAGCCTTCGCTGTAGGAAAAGTTGCTTGTTGAGAATGAAGTCTCGCCAGTCCCTCTTGGGGGGACTTCAGGCTAAAAAGTTCTTGCTTAGTCCTTTATGGTTCCTCTGCAGTTATTTGTGGGAGGTACCAAAATTAACATCTGGGATTTTTGAGAGCCTCTTGGGTGATGAGTGGATGATGAGGAGTTTAATTTATGGGTTTGTTAAGATTGCAGAGAAGCCCCACGGTTAAATCATTTTTGACCTCATGAGATCTGGAGAGTATATTTTAGCACAAGAGCTTCCTCTGCTGGTTATTTTAAATAATACCTGTTATATTTTTGCACTCAGCGCTGGCTGAAGGTGTAACCATTGCTTTTGAATTTGTGTTCGCATACCCAAATTGTGTTTTCGTATGCTGAATATTATTTTCTTTTTCTTCCCATCCAGTGCTTGCAAGCGCTTGAGTTCCTGCATGCCAACCAGGTCATCCACAGAGACATTAAGAGTGACAATGTACTGTTAGGAATGGACGGATCGGTTAAACTAAGTGAGTACCAGACAATTGTTTCAAGGTTCTGTTTTCCCTTTCCCAGTAAACTTTGACTCCAAGAGCGTAAATCAGTAGAAGGAGAGTTGGCAGGGAAACTAGAGGTGAATTTTGATTGACTACGAGTAATAGAAATGAATTCTGTGTTATAAAATGTGTAACTCGCAGGTGGCAGGTATTGAAATTCTGAGGGCCCGAAGCCTAAGGCCGCGAATGCGTTAGACCGGAAGGTTGTGGAAGCAAACCCGTTGCCACATGAATACGTCGGTGAATGTGAAGTAACTGGCACCGTGCAGTGAAGCAAAGATGCGAATGATTGCAAGAGAAAAGTTGCAGCTAACGGCAGTCGCTGTGTTAGTCTCTTCAGGTCGTCGCGACTCGCTTCTAACGTTGTGCCCTTTTCATTAGAAGGCCACTACCAAGAACATTGTACGCCGTTAACCCTTTATATTGCAGTCCAGTCTTATGCTGCGCCTGTACTGGGTCTCCTTTTCTTGGACTGAAAGTGTAACGCACTTCCATGAATATAATCACGACATGACAAACGAAACTACTTGCTTTTCAGGTAGTTGTTATGCATGCACAGACTTGTGTACAGACAGTCAGTTGCTGGTGTGTGTAAATGTGTGTGGCAATAAAAATACGTGAAACCACATGAAGAAGCTGTCAGGAGTGTTGAGAGAGAGGTGCATTGTCTGACTTCTTGGTACGTAGGAATGTACAAAGTATGAAGTGACCAAAGAGTTACCGGATGGTGTTTTTACAGCTGGGTAGGAATTTGAAATTCCATGAAAACATGTCTTAGCTGTATTCCTTACTCTAGATGGTTTGCGGTCCCATATTGGTTATGAGATGGAGCATGAAAAAAGATTGCGAGCAACCTGATTTGCTTACCAGCACTGGTGGATGCACTGCTGGCTTGCATAGGAGGCTTTATTTATTTTATTTTTTTTTTAAGGGAGTGATGTGTTCGCGCACAAACTGTGCGGATTCAGAGGCTGAAGATAAGTGAATAGTTACGGCAGAGGATGTGGCGGAGAAGAGTTAGCTGGAGAAGGCTCAAAATCCTAAGAGCTGTCAAAGCAAAGCAGAATGGCAAAAGGACAGGGTTCGCGGCCTATGTAAAGCGTTGGCCCCAGGAGACTGGGCGCAGATAAGGAGGAAAGAGAGACAGGAGAGAACAGGAGCTAGCTGTAAAAATGCCCTATATGAAGGGAAGGTATTGTAATCAGCGTTGATTACAACGCCCTTCTTCAGCTGTGTGACTGTAGAGCTTCTAGGAGCTGTTTAGGGTGGAAGAAGTCGCACTTTCTTTTCAAGCTCTCCCCCTTCTCTGGGGGAGCACGGCTGCGGGGAGACTGGTGACAGGACAAGTAAGAGATACCAGTCCGCCTGTCACCACTCCATACCTCCACGCGCTCCTGGTTGGTGAAACTGGGTTCTGCATCTTGCCTGTCTTTTCTCTCCTTGCTGGCGGCGTGGTGCTGGAGGCCTCGTTGGTAGGTCAGGACACACACACTGCTGCTGCTTCTCTGGTGGGTTCATTGAGGTGACACCTTGATAAAGGCCAAGAAGTGCTGGCGAGGAACTCAGTGGTTACTATAGGTTTGACTTTTTTTCTTCTTTTTTTTCTTTTTTCCTTCTTTTTTCTTCTTTTTTCTTTTTCCTTCCTTCTTTTTTCCTTCCTTCTTTTTTTTTCCTTCTTTTTTTTCCTTCTTTTTTTTTCCTTCTTTTTTTCCTTCTTTTTTTTTTCTTCTTTTTTTTCCTTCTTTTTTTTTCCTTCTTTTTTTTTTCCTTCTTTTTTTTTCCGGCAGCATCTTGACAGCTGGGGTGGGGGTAGTTCTTTGTTAAATTGTCCTCAGTACAACTTCGCATTTTCCTGACTGTGGCTCTCTTGTCAGCACTGCGTGGCATAACACTTTAAAAACTGACTCGAAATTTTCTGTTCTCTCTCTTTCTTTCTTTCTCTCTCTCTTTCTCTCTCAAACGTAGTGTCAATGATAAGGTAATATCTGTCTCCTGCCTTAACTGTGTTCTTATTGATGCTTTACATGCCTGGGAAGTGGGAGTGCTGCAGCTGGATAAAGTAACATGATGGAACATGCATTGCTGCTGCACCTGAAGGCTATAGGAATAGGTGACTTTTCTCGTTTTCTTGAGTGTGGTTGTTCTCTTCGGAAAGGTTTGTTTGTCCAGGTTCCTTCTGCTGAGTGGGGTAGCACTTCACTTATCCGAAGCCTTGTTTCCATGTCTCTGTCAGCTGTAGTGCCTGTATTTGATGGACACATTGCTGTGAAACGTTGAAGTCAGTAGCTGCACAAATTAAATTGGTTTAGCAGGGCAGAAGCCGTGGTTTGTGGATTTGTGTTTTCTAGATCAGGCTGTATAACGTGCCGTGCACAGAACTCTTGCCTTCTGTGTTCTGCTTGATTGCTTTTTTTTGGCTGTTACCAGTCTAGGAATCTTGAAGACTGGGCAAAATACCGTTCTTCTACAGGGTGACTTGTGTTGCTTTTCCAGAGTACTAAAAGCCTTATCTTCATGCCACAGAAATCTGCCCTGCTTAAACACCTTCAGGTTTTGTATCTATCTTGCACGTTGGATTTTGTATTACGGCGAATAGAGTGGGGGGAAATAAAAAAAAAAAAAGGAGACACCCCCCCCAAGCCCCTCAAGTGTGGAGCAGTAAAATATATGTGTAGTAATAGAGAAGTCTTGTAGGAAGCCCACTTACTTGGGGTGCACCAATTTAACTTCTTAAACTTCTGTTATCCTACAGCCGACTTTGGTTTCTGTGCTCAGATCACCCCAGAGCAGAGCAAGCGCAGCACTATGGTTGGAACTCCTTACTGGATGGCTCCTGAAGTGGTCACACGGAAAGCGTACGGCCCTAAAGTGGATATCTGGTCTCTGGGCATCATGGCTATTGAGATGGTGGAAGGAGAACCCCCATACCTCAACGAAAACCCCCTGAGGGTAAGAAGTCCAGAGATGTGGCTAGAACTTTTTATGGGTATTTGCCACGTGAATGCTTTCAGTAATTGTTCATTGATAGTGTTTACATTAAAAAGAAAATGAAATGAAAAAAACAACAAGCTTCAGCAACGCAAGAGAGTTTCTCCAAAAGGAAGGCAGCCGTCTTGAGTTTGCCATCAGCCCTACTGTGAATTTTTCTGTTTGTAACTAAAACATTGGACTTTGAACACAGTCTTCTGTGCTAGTTTAGGGAAAGTAAATCCACTAGGTTGTGAAAAATGCTGCTTGTGTCAGAAGCTGATACTTTCTTTGCCAAGTATCTGTTGCCAAAAGATTTTGAATGTTATTTTGCCACTGGCAAGAATAGGTCACAGCTGCGTAGAATTGTGGCATTCTTAGTTTTTCATCCTATCAGGGAGAGAAGTAGGCTGCAGAGCCCTTTCTCATCTAGATTTTAGGGGTTCCACTAGGCAGGTCAGTTTGTTGTCTTTTAAAAGATTTGGCTTGGTTATACAATACTCCTCGTTTTGCAGGCTTTATATTTGATAGCAACTAATGGCACACCGGAGCTGCAGAACCCCGAGAAACTGTCCCCAATATTCCGGGATTTCTTGAACCGATGTTTGGAGATGGATGTAGAGAAAAGAGGATCAGCCAAAGAATTGCTACAGGTGAGAATCAGCTGCTTCGCACAGTCTGAGATACAGAAGCCATGAGTAAGATCAGGCAGTGATGAACCACTCTCTTGTTTTTGGGTTTTCTTCTGAGCACTCTACTGGAGAGCAGTTGGTAGGAGTTATGGTCATTAAAGCTTGTAATATATACCCTGAAGTCTTTCCGTCAGTAATCTGTGCCTTCATTCTGCCGCTGCTAAAGCGTCCAACACTTTACGTACTTACTGTAATCAAGCCATTGAAGCGAGCAGAAAGGCACTGAGAGAAGGTGTTTGAGCAGGAAACCTCTTCGTAGTCAATCACTGGAAAAGGAAAGGCCTCGGCGCTTTTGGGGTGAGGAGGAACGATTATTAGGCTTTGAGGTGCTCTGGATCTGTCCCTTCAGGAGCTGGGCATCAGTAGCGTTTGCATTGCTTTTCACAGCTCAGGATGGAAAGGGCTGTGTAAATGTATGGCGCTTACTGGCTTTTTAAACTGTGTCTTTCACGAATTTACTGTGTTTCTCTCTTCCTGGCAGCATCCCTTCTTGAAACTGGCCAAACCTCTGTCTAGCTTGACACCACTGATCTTGGCAGCCAAAGAAGCAATGAAGAGTAACCGCTAACATTACTGCCACAGCCTTCATCCTTTTTTTTTGTTTGTTTGTATTTTACAAATCTTTATAATATATGAAATTGTTACACATCTGGGGGGAGGGAAGGGATTTTGTCGGGGGGGAAAACATCTGCAAAAGGGAAGAAACTCTCATCCAGAAGACACCCAAAAGAAATTGTGGTGACTCTAGTGATCCCTGTCTGGGGTCCAGAAGGAATTGAGGACTGAATTACTGGCCTTTTTTTGTTTGTTTTGTTTTGTTGTTTTGCAGACAGCCCAGAAATGCCACTTACTGTGCCCGGAGTTTTTAAGGGTTTTTAATGACTTCGCTGTTACAGCTCCCATTCGTTGTACCCTTCTGGGTACTTTCAATACTTGAATGACAGATTCAAGCTTTCAGAGAGCAGTACTAATTTTACCTGCTGATCTCTTTCACTCTCCTCTTCCTCCCTTCTACCTATTTACTTTTAAACCCCGCTAGTAAGCTCCCGTATGACTAGATTCACGGCAAGTGTGACAAATGTGAAGGTACATCTTGCCCCTCGTATTTTTTTTACAGATCAGCTGTTACTGTACTGTAGAGTTGACACCTTGGCTACTTAAGAAATCGTAATGTATTGAGATGTGTTTTGCTTTTTCAGATGAATACGGAGGGGGGGGGAAGAGAAGTATTCAGCTGTTTCTTATATGCCTGTGCTCTGTGGACTTTTAATCAAAGATGTGGCCTCTTTGTAGAAACTTAGTGATCGGTCGAGTCTTTTGATGTCGGTTTATGGGATATGTAGGTAGGGGTCAGATACTTATTTATGATCAAATGATCGGCTATAGTCAGGGCAAGAAAAAAAATTCCAGCTGTCTTCCTGTCTGCTCTTTTTTTCCCGTTAGACTTGCTGGCCAGAAGCTTAAGGGATAACGTGCTTGGTGCGCTGGGTGGTTCAAAAACACGTATTGTATCTGTGCTCTGACTTGGGCTTTGGAAGTTATGCTGGTGCCTTTGACTTTTTTTATTTTACATTTCCCTTCTTTGTATCAAATACGTTTTTGTATATGTTGTAATTTCCTCCCCACCCCAAGCAAATAATGCATCATCCTATGGAGTTGTCAGAGTTTAAGTATTAGAGCTATTTTTTCCAATTTTGTATGTGCTCCATTTGTACTAATGAAATCAGGAGAACAAATAATCAGATCTGAGGACACTGAAGATGCAGGAATTTTTAAATGTGATTCGAACGGAAGATTACGAACACCTGGAAATGCCAAAGCGCTGTTCTGAGAAGGCGAAAGCTGAGAGGGGAGAACAGTGCCGTCAGACGTCCATGGGGCTTATTGTTTGACTGGCTAGTCCGAGGCTGAGGAGACGTGATGTGTCGCACCGATCCTTTCTCACTAAAGACGTTGTACCAGCTAGAATGGCTGACGTCGAACATTCAATGCAAGAAAAAAGTGCCTCCCTCTGAAGGACAGTGAGCAACTGGAGCGGTTGAGTTCTTGGGGTGTTACCAGGGGCAAGCGTAGAAGAGCCTGTGCCCCGGCTTCTTCTAGCGCTACAGTCTATGCATTTCAGCTGCCCCGACAGTTTAACGAAGAGCCAGCTGTAGTTACAAGGTGCCAAATGATTCTGTGAAAGAATAACCGTTACTTTAGGGGGATTTTATTGCATTCCCAGCGGGGGCAGGATCTGGGATGGATAGGGTTATGGGTGGGTATGGACGGAGGACCCTGAATAAAACTTTTTTGCACACTTTTTACAAACATTGCTGGCAGAAAATAGAAGTCATTTTCAGCTAATTTCGGTATTTGTATAGTGATAGAGATGATTATGTTTTGGGGACTTGTAGCCAAGGTATGACAAAACCAACTTCCAGCTGCGAGCGGCCGGCCGGAGCAGCGGGGGGCTGTTTGCGTTGGTGATGGAGGGAAGTGGGATAAGGGTCTGGCAGCGTCTGCTGCGATTCTCTGGCTTCTAGGAAATGGCGCGGTACCAACAAGACTGCCTGGGTGCGCAGGGCACTGCCGTGCCGCGGGTCAGCTTGCATTCTGCTCCAGCGCGGCAGTAAACGTTTGCATCGGGTAGATGATGTTGAGTGCTCCATCAAAGGAATGAATCCTTCTAGCTGTAAGTGTAGGAATAGTTAACGGTTTTAAATTTGAGGAAGCGTCTCGTTCCAGGCAAGTAAGTCTAGATGCATTTCCCCAGGCAAAATGTATTTATGAGCCACGGACACTAGTAATGGCGATGCCCCGGTTTGAGAGGGTCTGGCTCCCTCATCAAATGAAGCAGCGAGGAGGCTTGGTTGAGAATAAAACCCCGTCGTACCAATGATTCCCTCTTTGTCCATTGCTGGCAATGGACTTCGTGAAACTCCTTGTGCCAGAGTTAAACTGGGAGCTTTTCTTTCTTCTTTCTTTTTTGTTTTTCCCCCTTTTTTTTTGTT
>VXBH01004419.1:130215-185303 GCA_013400035.1 Rynchops niger | reverse complement strand
GACAGCAAAGGGCTACCAAGATGATGAGGGAACTGGAAGAACTCTCTGATGAAGAAAGGCTGAGGGATTTGGGTCTCTTCAGTCTGGAAAAAAGACGGCTGAGGGGGGATCTTATCAACGCTTATAAATACTGAAAGGGTGGGTGTCAGGAGGATGGGGCCAGGCTCTTTTCAGTGGTGCCCAGTGATGGGACAAGAGTTAACGGGCAAAAACTTGAACATGGGAAGTTCCACCTAAACATGAGAAGGAACTTCTTTATTTTGAGGGTGGCAGAGCTCTGGCACAGGCTGCCCAGAGAGGTGGTGGAGTCTCCAACTCTGGAGACATTCAAAACCCACCTGGATGCGTTCCTGTGCCACCTGCTGTGGGTGACCCTGCTCTGGCAGGGGGTTGGACTGGGTGATCTCCAGAGGGCCCTTCCAATCCTATGATTCTATGGTTCTATGATCAGTGGAGACCCAGCCATGGCTTTGCATGACCAGGGACCCTCAGCCCAGGCAGCGGGACCACGTGCTCCCTGTACTTGGGCACCAGACACCTGGGGCAGCGGTGGAGATGGAGGATGTGTGGCTGTGACGTGTGTCATGAGGAACTGGAGGCTCAGGCTCTGCAACACCAGTTCTGCAGGACCAGGCACCCCACGCACCTCCTGGCACCAGTGGAGAGGACCCTGGCGGTGCGTGTTTTCCCTTCACCCATCCTTCACCCATCCTTCACCCATCACCATGGGTCTCAGGAGATGCATACCAGGCAGATAAGTCACTTCCAGCCCAGACCTCTGATTTTTTTGAGGAACAAAAGGGCCCAGCTTCCTCCCTCCTCCCTCGCAGGCAGGGAGGCAGCCGTTCCCCTCACCCTGGCGTAGGCAGGCGCTGCCTCTCCCCGTCCACCTCATCAAAACCACAAGTTTACTGTGGGGCTGTCGCGTTCTCCACCCATCCTGCGCTCCTGCTATCTACCCAAGCTGGCAGCTTATCAGAGAGTTCGGGGCTGGGTGAGAGCCATGGGTCAGCTCGCTGTTTGCAGGGATCAAAGCCCTTTCTGCTGTTGGGACTGAGGGTTGGTGCTTCTCCCCTCTCCTTCCATCTGCACAGCCATGCCCCATGCAGTCTGAGATGGATAAGCCTGCTTGGGGGGGCCACGGTGATGTGGGATAGGTGGCTGAGGGGTCTGTGAGGACCTCGGGGGACATCATATTGCTACAGGGCATGGGCCACCCTTGCCTGGGGGCATCCAGAGGCTCATCAATGTGAGGGTGCCCCGACAAGTCTTGCTTGGTCTTGCTCCTCTTTGGTTGTGTCCACTTGCTCAATTGTCACTTGAGGGTTTTGCTGCTGCTCAGCTCACTTTTTTTCCTAAGGCCAAGCCTATTTGTCTGTGGGGACCTCATGAGAGGCCCAGTTTTGATATGTAATCCCGCTCAGGATCTCCTGTGTTCCTGTTTGCTGCCTGGAAGCTTCTTTCTTGGGCATGACTTGACACACCTATGGAAGAGAAACTCAAAAGGCGGTTGTCTGCTTCTGCTGGCATCTGGTGACGTGAAGCACAGCAGACGCGCTCCTCCGCCCACATGCTTCTTGTGTCAGAGGCCGTATCTGCAGGACCTCGGCAGCTCTCTTGGGCTGCTTCTTCTGCCTTGCAACTGCATCCCAGAGAGGCTGTTTTGGAGCGTGACCTGGACGGGATGGGGCTCCACTTGCGGACCATTGTCTGAGGGCCTCCGTAGAGATGTCAGTCATCTGAGATTAAACCCAGTGGTCTCTTCTCCCCCGCAGATGCTGGAGCAGGGTCAGGACACGGGCAGGCAAATGTGTCTTTTGCAGCTGTGTCTCTTGAGAAGCGAAAGGTGCCCTTGTAGGAGGGATTGGGCTCTGTCTCTCCTGACTGGCTAGCCAGGTCCTGCTGGGGTGGCCTAATGGGCTCATAACTTTTGTGTAGGTGTGAGGACTGTCCTGGTGGTGCAGAACTGCCCCAGCTGCCCGCTGCTGAGTATGTCCCTCATAGGGTCATCATACTGTGATGGTATGTGCACCCTCCTGGATGGGCGGCACGTTCACTGCCTAGGGGTGGGCTGATCTCAGCAGAAGGCAGATGAAGATCCTCAAAGACTCCAGTCCTTTCCTGTCCCCTGTCCCCATACTCCCGCCCCTACTTAAGACGAATGAGCAAGGAGACCTCAGCTTGCCTCGAGATACCCCAGACCTTGCCACTCTCATGCAGTGGCTTTCCTTCTTGGCCCGTCCGTGGCCTGGAGTGGCTGCCGGTGGGTTTTTCCCAGGGTTGTTAGACAAGCTGCACCCCTCTGCACCTGGAGAGCAGGCATATCTGGTCCATTTGCAAGCCTGTACCAGGGTTTGAGGTGAAGAGGAACGTGTGGGAAGGTCACCGCCTTCTCCAGTGAGGAGGAGAGGAGACCTGTGACCCAGACTTCCAGCCTTGGGTGATGGGCCAGTTGCTGGAGCAATGGGTGCTGTGAGGGAGAGCACTGGGATTTGCAAGGGCTTGAGCCTCTCTGTAATATCAACTTGCGTTTTGCCGCCCTTCATCCGTACCTTATTCCTTTTCCTGCTAGGCGGGGACTACTCCAGCATAAAAATAACACAGCAGAAAGCCGCTTGTGGGTTTTCGTTTGGTCTTGCTAACGGCAGACATGTTTGCCGTCAACAACGCTCCTTGCTGAGCCCCAAGGCATGAACAGCCGCCTTCAGGCGGGCGGCACAACAGGTCTCGAGCCAGCAAAGGCTTTCCAGGCAGGAGCAGTGAAGCTTTGTTCCCCTGCGAGAGCTGGGATGCTGAGACAGTGCCGCGGAAGTGAGGCACATGAGAAAGGCCACCCCTGCTCTCCGGTACCATGTTTTCCTTGGCTAACGAGGAGGGGACTGATGTCCTTGCGTGTGTTGGCAAGAAGGAGGCAGCTGTGGCCTGGAGGTGTCTTTGTAGAGAGCAGAACCTGGGGTCCTGGGGCAGATGAGGAAACTGCATCTAGGGCTTTGCCAACAGAGGTTGGAGAGCCCCTGGAGATCTCCTGGGGTGGCAGCGGCCCGCAGAGGTTTCCTTAGCAGGGAACGGAGAGTGATGGGTCTCCTGCTGGAAATGGCACCTTCTAAAGTCAAAGCAGAACATCTGCAAAATAAATGAAAACTTCTTTGTGTCTAAAAGAAGCAGCCAATGCTCCTTAAATTCCCAGCGCAGCCATTAGCTGGAGGGGGGAAACCAGAGCGCTACAGAAAAGCCATACCCAGGGTTAAAATTATCCTGGGGAGGGCCAGGAGTAAAAATACTGCTTATCTCATGTTAGAGGAGCCTGGAAGACCTCTTGGCAGTGCCGTGATGGTGGGGCAGACCTCAGCTGGTGAGAGGGGCTGAGGAGCCTTCCACGAGGGACGGCTGGAGGTGGCACTGGCTTAGTCTGCGGGGGGAGTCCAGGTACCTGCAGCCGGAGTCTCCTGGCTGGAGACAGTTGTCCCTTTGCCTCATGCAGGTAGCTAGACTTTGAGGACCTGGAAGGATGTTGCTCCCGCTGGGATAAGCCAAGGAAGGCACGTCCGATGTTGGATTGGGACCCATTCCTCACCTGGGGTGACCACAAGGTCCTGTTTCCCACCATTGGTCCCTGCTGTGCCTGTGCTGCCCGTGCTGCCTGCCCAGGCTCCACTGACCCATCTGTCATCGCTCGCTCACAGCATCCCACCAGGAAACCCCTAAGCCCACCTCTGCCTCTTGCTTCGGGTCCTTACTCCTGAGGTTTCCAGTTGCCCGGTGTTGCTGCTGCCTCCTCCCACCCTGCAAGAAACGGCCGAGCGGTGGCTGGCGCTGGGCGTCTGCCTTTTGACAGGCACCAAAGTACAACCAGAACAGGCACATAAAACTGTACCTTCGAGCAATGCCACAATTCATCATCCTGACCCCGGCAAGAGAGAAGAGCACGTCAGAGTCCCGTGCTGCCAAGGCTGGCAGGGCTGTCCCTGCTCACATCGCTTCAGCGGTTTTTTCACCCCCATTTTCATTTTTATTTCTTTGCTTCTTTTTTTTTTTTTCTTCCCTTTTGCGCGCGCGCACCTTGCTTAAGCAAGGACTTATCTTCATGATTTTCTGCTTACACGTGGTCAGTTTGGCCATGTCGTTTGTAGCCTGGCAGCCTGCGGCTTCCTGGATCTCAGTGGGGCTGAAAAGACAAGAGGTTGGCGTGTGCCTCCCCAGCAGCGAGTCAGCCTCAGGCACAGCGGGGAATCTGGGATCTGGGACATCCTAATTCCCTAGGTCTGCACTCCTTCCTGCAAAACCCCAGATGGAGAGAAATTTCAGAGGTGGACGGGCTTTCCCCCCCACCCCACCACCAGCAAACTCTTTGTGCAGCTTTTCTGTTTGCTTTTCAGACCAGTTTCCAGACAGACCTATTCATGGAACGAGCCACGGTAATTTCTAGACGACTTTCTCCGGGGAATCCAGTGCACCGCGTTATCAGCGAAGTGTGAGTTTACTTTCCCAGTCATTTTAAAATCTATCACGCACCGAGCCTCCCCTTCCGCTGCTGCCGGTCCATTAGCGCCTACCTAAGTTGATATTTAGTTAAACTTACACTTTGCAGAGCGAGTGAGCCATGCTGATTTAATTAGCTCCTATTATCTTCAACATCTCTCCCGGGACGCTGAAGTCAGCCCGCTCTGCGGTGACGTGCCCACGGACACCAGCTCCCTCCGAAAGGATGCTCAAGGCCAACGGGAGCAAACGCGTCTGTCTGGGAAGTCGGGAGCAAAGCATGGGGAGAGCCCAGCGTAGGGCTGGTGCTGTCACGCTGGGCCGCGTGGGGTCCCATCGGCACGAGGATCCGTGTCCCAGAGGGGGGAGGCAGAGCCTCTGTCAGCTCCAGGCAGAGCTCCTCTTGGGTGTGAAGGCTGAAAACCAGCTGGATGCGCTCGGGTTTAGGTGAGAAGCGCGTCGCTGCTCCTGGCTGTATCCTTTTCAACTTGCCTTGGGACTTTGGCGCTTACTGTACACTTATTTGTTCTTTAATCTCAGTCACCTTATCAGAAGCCTTTGAACAACCAAATACATCTCTACTGACCTTGGGAACAGGCTTTGCGATTTCTTTTCAGTTGGTTTTACTTCCTTGACAGAGACCTTCGAGAGATTAGAAGGGATACCTCAGAAGCCTGGGCTTTGTCTTGCAGCCCCTGAAGCCTGCAGCGCCGGCAGCACTCAGGCGCCGAAAGACCTGTATATTTTAGGGTGGCTTCGACATTAGACCAGATCCTTGAAGGCCTTGTAGGATCCAGGATCTTCTGAACAAGCCCTGATGGCTGTCAATGTTGTCTTCTCCAAACAAAGACACCAGGTTACGTGTTACTGGGAGCACTTACTGGTCTGTCTGTAGGTGTCTGGGGAGCAGAAAAGAAAGTGGGCATCCCAACCGCAAGGTGCCATGGGGTGTCCTCAGCAGTGGTGGAGAGAGGCAGCTCTCGTGTGTGAATTGTATGTACTTTAGTTTGCTCCCATTGCCTCCTGCCCTGTCCCTGGGCATCACTGAGAAGAGCCTGGCTCCCTTGTCTTCATTCCCTCCCATCAGATGTTTGTACACATCTAAGAGGTCGCCCTGAGCCTACTTTCTCCTCCTCTGAAGGATGCTTCAGACCCTTCATCGCTTTTGTGGCCTTGCATTGGACTGGCTGCAGTAGATGCATCTCTCTCCTGCACTGGGGAGCCTGGAGCTGCAGCACTGCAGATGTGGCCTCACTAGTGGGAAAGGAGGCTGCCGGAGCTCAGGAAGCTGTGTTTGAGCTGGGGATGGCCAAAGACCTCTTTAGGACTCTCCATGGCCAGTGGGAGTCCTGTGCAGCTGCATCTGGCCTGGAGGAGTTGTTAAGTGCTGGGTCCAGCCCCAGCTCTGCCTTGGCCAGCACAACAAAATAGTGGAAATGGTTTTCAGATGAAGCCTGGCTAGAAAAGCCATGTTGACCAAGGGAAACCAGGTGGAGCAGGCGTTTACAGAGCAAATGCCTTTTGAAACAAATCAGCAGGCAAACAGGGCGGGGACCCCACGGTCTGATGCTGCCTCCTATTTCTGGAAAGCATGACAGGGCACCAGGTAAATGTTGATGCCTCACCTGGTGAAAAAAAAAAAAACAAACAAACAAAGCGGAGTGAAATCTAGGAGAGATTTTATGGTTTCTAGGAAAGCTACAGCACTGACATGCGAGTACTAAACTGTCGCCCCGAAGATGGAGATGTGCGAGTTACCCTGGCCTCACCTCTCACTGCGGGGTATTCCCTGGGTTACGGAGGGAAGCTGAGGGTCATCGGCTGAAGATGATGGCCGAGATGGGCTGCTCTGCTGATTCTCCAAGTATCCCTTGCATACCTGCCCTGCTGACTGAGATGTCTTTGCGGGGTCATGCCCCAACCAGTGTCCTGGTGATGAGATCAGAAGGAGAAGGCTGGCAGTGGTGGAGGGTGCACGGAGAGATGCTGCAGAGCGTTCCTGTGAGCAATCAGCAAGGAGGTGCCTGTTGTCCGAGATCTCTTAAAACATTGGTTCAGTTCATATTAGGAGTACTTGCAGCCACGATGAAATGTAATTACTGCGTGGCTCGTGGTCAGCTAGTGTTGGAGGAGATGGCCACAGTTGAATCAAATCTTTCCACCTTGTCTTCACGTCTGGGAGGTGGGACGTGAGAGTTTACTCTCTCCAAGTCCCAGCTGCGCTCAAGCTAGCCTCAGTTCAGTAAAAGGAAGGATGCTGGAGTTATATTCTCCTGCCGATCGTGACAGCAGAGCTGCCTCCTCCTCATATACCGAGAGTGTTAGTCCTCATGTGAGGCTGTGTCGGACCTACTGGGAATTTGATCATGGAGTCCCATCAGCAAGGAGAACAAGAGGATTAATGCTAGTGTCCTTGAGGGACTTGGAGAAGAAAGAGTGCCCAGCAGGGAAAGGGAAAAAGCAGCAGCTATGTGTCTAAGTAGAAAGATGAGCTTGAAAACAACTATCCAGAGATCTGTGAGTTTTGGGAGGGATGGAGTATGTCAAAAGCAAGGGAAGGATGGAAAACATCAGGAGATGTCCTTGGACACAGCCAGCACCACTCCATGCTGTCAGCAAACATGCACGCACTCATATTTTGGCTCTTTCCAGCAATTTCTATGCAGCAGATACTGTATCTGGTTCCTCCATTCATACCCCACCACGGCTGGATGATGCTGAGAGCAGTCATCCTTCCCTGCACAAGGACCTCAAACTCCGGGAGCTTCCTGACAGTGTTAAATCTTTATTTCCCCAAGGAGGAGAGACTCTCCAGCCTTGATAGCTGTTCCTTACAAAAGCTGCATTGCCCATGTCCGCACCACAGCTCTTCTAGGTGAGGAAGGGATTAAAAACTCAGGACTTTTTACTGCTTGTCCCTGCAGGGGTCATCAAAGCAGCATGGAAATCACTGGTAGCTGCCCAGAGAACAGGCACAATAAAGTATTTCCTGATCAGAGCTGCTTTCTGTAGGCAAAAAGCCCCTGAGATTTGCACTTTCTATCCTCAGTTGCAATGGAAGAATCTGTTGACATGTCCAAAATGTTTTCAGGGCAAGGAGAATAATTTGCAGGCCTTGGAAGCCTGCAACGGGGCTGAAGAAGTTCACAGGAAGAATCACTTCGCCCCTCTGCTTGTCCCCCAGCGCGTGCTGGTCTGTTCTGGCCTTGCTCCTCTGCCACCGACCTCTTCAACCCAAGAAGGAAGGACTTTTACAGTCAAATCTCACAGAAAGGTATTCAGGTCTGAGTTGTGCTGGTCCCACCAGCTTCTTGGTCTGGTCTCTGGAGTTTTTGTGAGCGTGTGACACCTTCGACTACAGGTGAAAAGCTGATGCTCTGCGCCTACAACTGACTCCGCTGCACGCATCACGTACACAAAAGGTAGGGGTCTGCCCCTTCTCCCTGTGGCCGAGAAGGGCTCCGGACTTGAAGCGCTCCTACGAGGGCAGTTGCTCCTTTTGGAGACCCAGTGTCTGATGGTGGATCTATTCATTTATTTATTTATTTATCCATTGATGTATTTTTGCTGCTCTGGGTCTTCATGGCTGAAGGTGTAAATGGGGAGCGTGCGCTTCAAGCAGGAGCTGTAGGTCAGGTTCCTGCTGGGGCTCCCAAGCTCTCTGCTTGGTTCTGCCGCGGCTCAGCTGGTGGTGAGGCAGTAGATAAGCCACGTGCCCATCACTTCTCGCCTTCAGGACAGTGCTGTCACAGAAAGTATCCAGGGCTTGAACATTGGCCAAGTCACTGTTGTCGTCTCCAAGACCAACAAAGCCCCACTGTACAACGCTGTCTGAGGTTTATGCTTGATTACCATATACAACCGCAATAATTCACCTAAGAATTCGGATGTCAGTGCCCTCTGAGACACCGTGGGTTAGTCGAGGAGCGATAAGGCGAGTCACGCAAAGAGCGTGACCCTTCATCCTCCGCAGAGCTGAACGGTGGACACCTGCCTGCAGGCTCCCGCCGGCGCTGAAGCAGAGATGGAGGCACAGAACGCAGCATGGTGATCCCGCTAAGGCAGCCGGTCGGGGTGGGAGGGAGGTCGCGACGTTGCTGGTGGGGAGCTGCGCCTCGCGCAGAGCCAGCTCCAGCCATTGTGTTTGAGCAAGGGCTGTACAAACAGCACTACGTGCCGGGACAAGGCTGCCGTTGCCATTTCTTGCTGGCAGTGGCGGGTCGGAGGTTCAGAGGGACAGATTTGGGTCCAGAGGCTACGTGTGAGGAGAGCTGTGACTCATCAGAGACACGATAGGGTCTGGGGACTGAGAGCACGGTGCTGTGGTCTCAAGAGCCAGAGTGGGTGCTCCCTGTAGGCCTGTGGGGCGGGAGGAGAAGATTGAGGTGGATGCAGCAGCCCTGGGGATGTGGTGGGGAAGAGGAGCGCAATCAGCACAGGTGCTCTGCTCCTGCACCATCTCCTCGGCTGCCTTCATGCCTTCCTCCTGCCCTGACATCTCTGATGTCCTTTCTCATCTTGCTCCTGGGCCCAGAGAGGTTCCCATGAGGTCTGAGGGCACATTTGTCCCAGAGGGACTGAGTGCAGAGTTGCTGCACGAACATAGTCCTACAGAAAGCCAAGGAGCTGAAGAAGGCGGGGATGGAGTCCATCGTGTGCTGTGGGTTTGGATGTGGGTGTTTTACCAAGTCTCATTGGTGGACTCTCTTGCATCCAGCAGAGCAAGAGCGCTCCTGGTTGCACCTCTGAAGACTGATGGTGGTGGTTCGATGAGGGGAACGGGGTGCACCGTAGCTGTGTGTGAAGGTACAACCCCCCGACATGCAACAGTTGCATCAGTGGCCCAAATACCAGTTCTTTGCAGATGTTAAAAAATCCCCTCCTCCAAAAATCCTGGCCGGGGCTGCAGCAGCCGGGGCTGGGGTAGGTGTATTTGCTGAGCAAGCAGCCGCTGTTTGCACAGAGGGGATTCATCAGGCTACAGTTTGGTTGAACTTTGTTCCAGGGATCACGTGTTACAACTTGTGCCCCCCTCACCTCTGCTGCCTTGGCTTTGGATCCTTTTCTCTGCCGCGGCCCAAGGGAATGACCTTCATCCGGGCCGTTTATTTGTATCTTTGCTGCTTTATGGCTCTTCCTCACACTTATCCTCTGTATATTCTGCAATACGCTGCCCCAGGGCAGCTGGCAGGACACCTTGGAGGAGCTCCTGTCCCACCAGACATGAGGCTGAGTAGGGTTGACGCATTCTTTGGTGCCTCTCCCTGGGATGCTGTAAGGAGGCAAGAGCTGATATTTAGGAAAACAACTAATTCTCTGTGAGTCAAGGCTGAGGGAAATGCAGATGCCACACAGTGTTGATCAACGCAAGAAGGGTGCAGGCAGAGGGGTACGTATTACCACTATTGGTGCCGGTCGTGCAGCAGAGCGGGCTCTGGACATCTTTCCCCAGCTGGAGAGAAGATCTGTGTTGAAGATAGTCCAAGGGAGACGCTCGTCCAGTGAGGCTCAGCAGTTCAACCAGCTGGGAAGCAGGGAAGAATGGAATAGCAACTGCTGCCAACAGTCCAGTGGGACACCACGTCCCAGGAGGAGCCACCCCCTCTTCACTTCTGCTGACCCCATCTTCGAAAAGGCAAATTTGAGTAAGGAGGATGCAGGTCCAGGTTGGGAAGAAGTTAAGAGATGAGGAACGGAGCCCCAGGAGAGACAGACTAAAGCACTTCGGGCTGTTGGCGCTGAAAGGAGAAAAGGGGGAAGCCATAGATGTACGTATGGCTTAAAATGTCCTGGGACAAATTACAGACATGAGGCCAGAGTACAAGGAATGGAAAAGCTGTTGGCGTCTGTAGCTGCAGCGGTTTCCTCCAGCCTTGGAGAGTCTGAAGACTGTCTCTGGAGGGCGGTCTGTGTGCTCCCACGCGTGGTAGCTCCGGGCGGGAGGGGGGGGTTGGCATGATGCCCCTCCACAACAGCCCCTGTGCCCCGGGGAATGGATATTAGTGCTCAGAGACCTTCAGGCATTGCCTTTCTGTTGGTGTAGGATGTGTCTCTTTCCAGATCTCCCTCAGCCAGTCTGGGAGCGTTATTTTCCTTTGAACAGACCAAGACCAGGAGATAGTGCGCGAGGCCTTTCTCTACATTGCTCCTTAACCTTAGCTAATCTTACAGATCTCGATCTTATACATCTCCCCTGCTTTCCATTTCACCATCAAAGTCTCTGAAGAAGAGATGCATGAACGCGAGAGTTTGACAACTGTGAACTGGGTAAGGGCTGAGTTAAAACAAACAAACACACAAACAAACAAACAAACAAACAAACATGCAACAGTGGGCTCTTTCCTCAAATTGGGAACCCATCTCGCTGTGTGTAAGAGCTCAAAAAGCAGTCCCCGGCCAAGTTGTATGAGCAGAAAGAGCTGCGGTTCCTGGAGAGGAGGGCTGCGTCCTATGCCCAAGAGACAAACTTGTGCTGGAGTTTGCTTCTTGGCTCAGCACCCTGCCGCTGAGGATTGCAGACGCAGGAAAGCGAGTTTAGCAGACTCCGCACCCTGCTGAAAACCTTCGGGAGACGATTATGTCCAAGGTTTGGGTTGGGATGCTTGGGGTTGCTTGTCCCCTCAAGCCAGGGCCCTGCGTGCTAGCAGTGCGCGAGCGGGGACAGGAGCTGGACACACAGCCCCGAGCTCTCCATCACTGAGCCCCAGCTGGGGACAATGTCCCTGCCACGGGAGTCTGGCCGCGGCACATCCTCTGTGGTTCCCTCCCCTACCTTTCCACCCCCACCTCTTTTATTTTAAAGCGGTCACCCGTGACCAGAAGAAACTGCACCGTGGCTACTGGATAAATGAGCGACCTGTACTTTGGCATGTGTGAGTACAGTAGATTTAACCCTGAAGGGCTCCCCATGCCCATGTCTCTCCTTAAAATCAGGACAGCTTGACTCACAATCGGTTAATCCTTTAATTCAGCTTTGATTGCTGAAGGTGGGAATAAATTCCCCTTGCCGCCAGGCAAGTGGGTGCCCTGTCGGAGCCATCATCTGTGTCTTCTGCCACGTCCACAGGACACTTTGTGCTACCTCTGCTACAGTGGGGTCAACTGGCCTCTAGAAGATGTCTACCCCCTGGGATGACAGAGGCAGCCCAGGTTTAACTTTTTAGAGGGCTAAAAGGGAGCAAGATAGTTCCTTCTTTTGGCTTCTCCAATTTATTAAGTCCTCTGTCACAGACGGAGCCTGTGAGTGTTACTAATAGAAATATTATACTAATGAGAAAAAAGCTGATTGCTCTTCTGGTGTAAAACGTTACCCTGAGAAGCTTTTTTTCTGCTGCGCTGTTAAAATCTGCGCTAGCATCCCTCGTGGTAGACAAGAAAGGCGACATGGGTTGGTGGTTCCAGCTTCCCTGGACCCGGCCATCATTACACAAGTCTGATGTCCTTGACTAAAGGCCAGCCTGGTCTTTTCACGGGGATTTCCCGCCTTAAGGGGAATGTGCAGCAGGAACAAATATCTTGTTTGTAATAGGATTTCCATAAAGCCTTTCCTGCTCTTTGTTCATGTTATTTCTCCATGTCATGTCTATAGACGACGGTGTTGATGTCAGCTCGGGGCTGTGAGACTCCTTTGAGAGCCGGCACTCAGTAGAGACGTTTGGCTCAAAGGGAAAATCTTTACTGCTGCAGACAAAAAATAATTGCCCAGGATACAGTGGGCTGAAATATGGGCTCACTGCCCTACAAGAGAGTCAGGTTCTTGTTTTCCATTCCCTGGTCTAACCAGGAGATGGATTTGTGTTGTTCTCTCCTAGGCGCCAGGGTACTGCAAGGGCCGACTGCTCCCGGCGGGATGGGGAGCCCAGCGGGATGGCACGGCCGGGCAGGGAGGAGACTCATCCATCGCTGTCTCCATGCAAGGTGAGCAGGATGGGCCCTGGGGTAGCAGCTGGGCTCAGCCCAGTGTCCGTATTCCCCAGGAAGCTGGTGGTGACGAGGCAGGTCTCAGGTTGGGATCGGGTCTGGGGACAGTAGCAGGGTCGGACGCAGCCCGGGGACCACCAGGCAGGTCTACAGTGACCAGACATGTCCAAGGTCTGTCTGGGAAGACTGTCCATGGGTTGGGGTCTGGATCAAGAGGGTCATAGGGCAGAGCTGTGGTGGACTTGGGGACCAGTGTTCTTCCAGCATTGCTCGGGCAGGACGAAGGTGCTGAGCATGAGCGGGCTCCTGGAGGCCCCCAGAGAGGCTGAAAATGAGGGAGGACGGGGTTGTAGGAGCTGGTGATGCGTTTCGGTGAGGGTTGTCTCTCAGCACTGCACAGCTCACCAGTGTTTCTCCAAGGCTGGTTCTCTCCTTTGCCCTTGGCATCTGGTCCTGGCGCGCTCTGGCTGTGGTGTCGTCCATGTGGGTTTCACATGGCAGAAGGGTGGCCGGGCTTTCTGCCTGCAGCCGACACCACTGGCAGGCGGACACAGGGGATGGGAGAAGGGTATTGGTGATCCGAGGAGTGCGTGGTGAAGGGCCAAACCTGTGTTGAAGGGGAGAACACCAGATCTCAGCTTGGGTCTTGCGAGGCTATGGACAAGGCCATGCTAAGGCCCTCATTCACTGACAGTGACCAGACCCCCCAAAAGGAGTTAATTTTCCTTTTCCACAGTGATTAGAAGGTTAGCGGCACGAAGCCATTTCTTCCCGTACAGCGCCCTTTGTCTATAAGTTAACCTATAAAAAAAACAATCATTACACCTACAGAGCACAACCACGTTCCCCCACCTTACGCGGCTTCTAGCAAAGCATCCGAGGCAAGAAATTTTTCTGGTTCCTTCCTTCTTCTTGCAACAGTTTTCAGGAGCTGTTAGGGCCACGTCACGCTTCAGCTGGGCTTTGCCGTCGCTTTCCCCAGCGCTGAGGCACCCCCGTCCGCCCAGCGTGGGGTCGGTGGGTGATGCTGCGGGGGCTCCGGGAGGGGGCTGCTGTGTCCAGCTGACCACCCCACCCCACAGCTCCCTCCCCAGGGACAGCCCCAGCCCCATACGTGCCCTGAAGCCCCCACACCTCAGCTTAGAATTTCTGCTCCTTTGCCTTCACAGCTGGAAATGCTGAGAGGATTAAAATGCCAAAGTGGGTCTAAAAGCACTCAGGAGGGGGTTTAAAATCTGCTCAGCTTGGCCTCTTGCTCCCCCTCTTTCTGCTCCTCCCTGAGCTCTGGCTAGTACCAAGGCTTTTATTCTTTTCCACGTTGCAAAACAACAATTACTGGAAAGGATGAAGTTGTTTGAGAGCCAGGGTCCAGTGGTGCCTTTGGGGCTGTGCCAGCTCTGGGCGACCAGGGAGTGGACCGGTGAGGACGGGAGGAGCCGTTCCCCTCGGATTTTATCTTGATGAGAACATCTTGACCAAGGACCAGGAAACAAATTCCTCTGCCGCTTGAGAGGCAGAAGGGGAACTGAAAGGTCAAGCCTGCCCATGGGCTCCGTAGAGATCCCTGGGCAGGGGGGGTGTCTTTCTCTGATGGTATGGTGGTCACCAACACTGGCAGGGAAGAGATGCCCTCCCAGGTCCTGGGTCTAGTCATTGGTGTTGTACTTAGCTATGGACCCCCAAAGGGTGAGACGCTTGCAAGGCTCATGACTTGAACTGCCGGCTCTGTGTTTGAAAATCTCAAGACCAGAAGGAAAATTAATTTAACTAGAGTTCAAGGGGGCTTAAATAAGACTTAAGCCTTGCTGTTATTCTGAACCCTTATTTCCATTAATTCCCTTTAATGCTGCTTTAAAATTACAAAGTGGAAGGGAATGCTGGCCAACACATTTTTTGTGGTTTCAAAACAACCACTATTAATCTGTGAGGAAATGTATTGGCCATAAGAATGTTTAAATGGGAAGGTGGCTTCAACCAGGACACGTGTAACAGCATGTAGTTGTGGTGACAGTTTAGAAATTAGCTATTGTGTGGCTCCACATAAGGACAAGGGCTTGGTATTAATGATTACCACAAATTAACTGGAAAGGGGTTGAGCAGCAAGCGGTAGGGTTCAACTTGACCCACTGGTGAGCTGACCCTTTTCCCATTCATTTAATGCCCTAATCGCATTCCTGGCCGGAGCGACTATCCAACAGCTGAACACAATGCTTGGGCGCAACGGAAGGTGGCCGTGCCAGCCCAGCCGGGCTGCCCGTGGGCTGTGGAGGACGATAAGAGGTTCAGTCCCTGCTCCTTGGGCCAGATCCAGCAGCGAGAGCGGCTCCAGCAGCCGGCCAGCACTGCCAGCCCGGGGGCTTGTGCTGCTGGTGCTGCTCCGCCAAGCCGTTTCACAAGTCTTCCTGTCTTGGTGTCTCCCCGTGCTTTTCTTCTGTGTCCTTCTGGCTGCTGGTCTGTGCTACCTGCTCCCACCAGCAGCTCTGTGCCCACAGCTCCTCCAAAGCCACTCTTGGTCCACCCGAACCACCCGAATCTGCAGCGCGTTTGGGGCTGCTCCCCAAGCAAGACCGGCTCCATCTGCCACGAGCTTTCTTCTGCCTGCTTCAGTGATGTTCCTCTGCTTTTCCATCTCAGATGTTTCCATCTGAGCCAAAGATGCGGGACCCAGCTGGGTGTCCCCTTGTGGTGGTGGTGTGGGGTGGCTGTGGCTCACCTCCAGGCACACCTTGTGCTTCTCCGCTCTTTCTCCCCTCTCACCACGGGGTCTTCTTGACCACCTTCGCCACTGTCTTGCCTGTGTCCCCATCCTGGTGACCTGGGCTCTGTGACCGCAGGGGAGTGTCCCCACTGACACCCCCTACTGCCTTGTCCCTGGATGTATACAGGGGGACTCGTGTGAGTCACAGCTCCCTCCTCCCCTGGAAATAAGCCACCTTTCCCCCTGTTCTCACTCAGCCACATCCTCTGGGATGGTCCAGCACCTCACGGTGGGTACATGCCCCCGTGGAAACTGTCTGGCATGTCCCGTGGAGCTGGACACGACCATTTTGTGGACAGAAGAGTTGTGTAACTACCTGGTGCGTGGCCTGGCGTGGGACCTGGAGGTCCTGCGGGAGAGGAGCCGAGGGCACCATGGCCGTGCCGGGCAGCTGGCACTCCTGCCCTTTCTTTCCCGGCTATCAGTATTTACTGGTTTGTTCCCATAGATCTTTGGAAAATACACGGGAAGCGGGGATGAATGTTATCAGGCTTCAGCTGTGCTATTTGCAAGCGCTGTCTTCAGCAGGAACAACGAACCCACCTTGTTTTTCTGCCTTCCTTTCCAAAAGCCCTCCAAGAATACCACCGCTCCCAAGGTTGCACAGAGTTGCTGGTAATCCTGATAACCTCTGTGTTAATTAAGCAAACCGGAATCCTTCATTAGGAGGAATGGCACTGATTGCATATCCAAGGGGGTGAATTTTGCGTGGACTGCTGGCTGGTGGAGCAGAAACCACTGCTGACTTCAGCAAGGGGGCTGGGGGGTGGGGTTTTAGTGGTGGCTTTCTCGAGAGAGAAGGTCAAGAAAACCCGTTTCCTCATCGATGCTGGACCAGTTGGCGTTTGCTGGAGGGGGGGATGTGCACGGAGAGGACGTGCGGCAGTGGCACTGTCACTGTCCTGCAGAGCTCCTGTGCAAGGCAGAAAGGGTCGAACTGCTGGGACTCGGCTGCCGACTGGACATTCATTTCCAACCTAAAAATGCAAACCTGTAATGGCATGACATGGCAAGCAGCTCCGGTCAAGAAGGTACAGTCTGCAGCTGGGCTTAGCGCTCTGAGCCGGGAAGAGGTGCTTAAAATTGACAGAGAGCTCTTTGTTTGCTGTGTGTGGTTTAGAAATTAGGCAATACTTAGAAGCAAATATTGGTTCAAACAACATCAGCTCCCACCCTTCAGTGGCCAGCTCAGCTCATCCCAGGTAGAAAACAGCATATTGCAACACAGTCAAAACCTGACACCAAGAATTTCTCCTAACCAGCGGGGAAACGGGTTTGTGGCATTTGCTGAAAAATAAACTAACCGCAATGACTCTGGAGTTGGAGCACGGCCTCGAAATTGACTCGTAGGTCTAAAGAGGGGCTGAAAGCGTGTTTCTGGAAAGACTGCCACAGCTCTCCAGGTATCTGTTAGGCCCTGGGAGCCACGGGGAATGCCAAGCTGGTCCCAGTCCACCGTCAGGCACGCACACGCTCGCAGAGTTGGCAGTCCCACGGTGCGGCTTACAGCTGCTGCAAGCCCCATGCCAACCTGGTCTCTAGGGGCGAGTGAGTGACTCTCTTTTCCAGGACAGACCTGGCATCGGGCAAGAGGGATGGGACTTCCCCCAGATGCTTACACTGACCAGGTCAGCCAGCTCTGCAGAAGCCCCCTGGCTTCTCCCTGCCACTCCTGAACATCGTATCACAGAATGGTTTCGGTTGGAAAGGACCTTTAAAGACCATCCAATTCCAATGCCCCTGCCCTGGGTAGGGACACCTCCCACCAGCCCGGGTTCCTCCAAGCCCCGTCCAACCTGGCCTTGAACCTCCAGGGATGGGGCAGCCACAGCTGCTCTGGGCAACCTGGGCCAGCGCCCCACCACCCTCAGAGTGAAAAATTTCTTCCTTATATCCAATCTAAATCTCCTCCAGTTTAAAACCATTACCCCTTGTCCTGTCACTACAGGCCCTGCTAAAACGTGTCCCCCCATCTTTCCTATATGCCCCTTTTATATATTTAAAGGCCTTCTCTTCTCCAGGATGAACGACAACAACCCTCTCAGCCTCTCTCCACAGGAGAGGTGTTCCACCCCTCTGATCATCTTTGTGGCCTTCTCTGGACTGGCCGCAACAGGTGCCCAGAGGTGGGGTCTCCCCCGAGCGGAGCAGAGGGGCAGAATCCGCTCCCTCGCCCTGCTGCCCACGCTGCCGGGGATGCAGCTTTCTGCGCTGCAATTGCACGGTGCCAGCTCATGTCCAGTTTCTCATCCACCAGCACCCCCAAGTCCTTGTCAGCAGGGCTACTCTCCGTCCTTTCACCACCCAGCACCATCATTTCCCAACTCTGGAGATGGGCACCGTTGCCAGTTCAGTGCCGGTCTCAGTCTCACATCCCATCCTGGGCTATCGACAGCGGAGCAGGGAAGATGGTCTGGGAAAACAGGTTCCCATCGGGCTGCTCTTTTGCCTACACCCGCTGTGATGTGACCTGTAAGGACAGGACAGGAGAAGAACTGGAGCCCAGCTTTCACCGTTGACCACGCTGATGTCCTTGTCATGGGCAAGCTCCAGCCCTCTCCGAGCCACAAACTAGAAATTCCCATTTCTACAGGGAAACAAACCAAGTCCTACAGACAAGCCCCATCCCACCTCAAGGTTCGATTGATTCCTTTCGTTTTCTTCTCATTTTCAGTGCGCTTTCTCCTTAATATCTAAAGGTGAGCTGAGCCTTCATCGCGCAGCTGCCAGCCTGGTGACCCCGGGAACAGCAGCATTCGCTCCAACGGCCTCCACTTGTGGATAGGAGCACCTCTGTGGAAATCACTGCTCCAAGGAGTTGGGTATTGGTGTGGTGCCTTGACCACAGCTTTCCCTCTCCCTGGTTAATGTTTTCCCCGCGTGCACACGCAACCAGAGCTTGGCTCCAGGCTCCGTTCAGCTGCGTTGGCTCCAGGATGAGCTCTGCCGTGGGGAGCAGCCAGCGCCATGACAAAGCCAAGCCCTCTCCCAGACAGTTGTGCCAGCTCTAACTTTATCCCAGACCAATTACAACAAATGTCCTTTCCTTAGGACACAACCAAAACTCCAATCCAGCCTCGTCTCAACCACAAACCACAGCGTGGTTTGCAGTAGTAAGGGAGATGTAGAAATAAGGAGTATTATTTTACCTTCAATTTTACTTAGCGTGGGGCCCAGCCCTGTTCTTTTCTTGGGGTTCAGACATGTTTATGCATCACCAGTGACCCGTGGTTGGTTAGAGGGTGTGTTAATTTGTATTTCTTAACCAGTCATGTAATTTTTAGCAGCATCCTCTTTCTGAAAACACAACAGCCAGGATCCATGGTGTTGCAATACAATGAACTTGTGATATGTAATAATAATTCAGCTTGTTTCACGGAGACGCACACTATAGAAGACTTGGGGCTTTCTCGATAACACGGACAAAGTCAGAGAGGCACCAGCTTAGCTCTGTCCTTTCTGGTAAAGCTGCTCCTTCTTGCATGAGCCAGAGCATTGACCTCTTACCTTGAAAGACAACAAGAATTGCCATCGTTAGTGTGAATTGGCCTGCACTGTTCAATCTCAGCTTAGTCAGCCAGACACATGCATTGGGGCATGGGAGGAGCTCTCTTTTTGCACAAAACCGTGCATCCAGGCAGTGAGGAACGGATCTAACCAGAAGTTGTAGAAGCTTGTGTGCGTATTTAGTGAGAGAGAGACGACCCACTGTGTGAATAAGCATGCATTTTTTTAACACAAAATTTGGAAAAACAGTTGTCTGATAAGCGTTCTGGGCAAGAAGTTGGTTGCACCAAGAAGTTTGTCCCTCCTGGACTCCAAAAGGAAGGCATTTTGCAGCTGGAGGCCACACAGAATACTTTGCCTTTTCCATCCAAGCCTTCCCTTGATGGCATGTACTCCTCAGAAAGGAGCATCTTGGAGGCCTATTGGGTCCTTTGGAGGTCAAGGTCTCACCCTTCAAGCCCAGGTGGCCTATAGGACACATCACCAATCTGCTGTGCTTCTGCCACTGGGTACCTCAAAGCCAAGATGTGTCTTGGAAGAGTTTCTTCTCCCCAGAGCTGCTCTGCGACAGGCTGGAGCACTGGATCTTGGCCACAAGAGAGGCAAAACCGCTGAAGGAGAGGCCCCAAGATGGGCACAGACCAGGAGGTGAATGGAAATCCACCGTGGAGAAAGGTAGGATTTGGTAGCATCAAAAGGAGGTATAGAAACTGCTCTTGTATGTGGCCAGTGACTTTCCAGATGACTAGTGGCTGGACATCTGTACATCCAGGAGGTTACTGGTAAAGGGTGGAGGACAAGAGGTAAACGTTAAAATCTATTGCAATGCAAGCCTCTTCCTTCACCCCTGGATTTGCTGTGATGTCATCTGGGAGGGCAAGGGAAAGAGGTGTGGAGTGAAAACCACCCATCACATCCATCCCCTTGGCAGATACAGGGGGTGAGTGCATTGGGGACGAGGTGCGATTTGAAAGGAGAGAGAGGAGCAGTGAGTGGGCCATGTAAAAAAGGCTGGGAACCATGTGCAGAAGGCAAGAGATCATGGGCTTTCCCGGCAACTGCTCTTCTGTTGCTTAAACAATCCTTCATGTTTTCCAAACTTTCTTCTGCATCTTTCCCCTCCAGCTGTCATGTGGCAAAAATACCTTTATCTGCTCTGGATAGTGTTGTAACTACTTAGTTTATGGAGTCGAGATGTCAAACTATTTTCACCATTATTTATGTGCTCAGTTATCTTTGATTTTTCAGCGGCACTGCAATTTCTAGGCTCTCTTGGGATATCTGTTAAAAGAGGTATTTTCAAAAAAACCTACGGAAAAACCATGTGGGACAGCCTCTTGTGGGCCCTTGTACCTCTTCTTCCTATGGATGGGGACATTGCTAAGGCTACCCCGAGTGAGGCAAGGATTGGTGTGACCCACGGGGAGCTGGTGATGGGTTTCAGTGGCATTTACAGTGGAAAAAGACCTTGGAGGGCCACAGCTTGCTGGAGTAAATATGGATGGGAGATCCTTTAAAAGGGAAGGAAGGCTTGCGGTGGGAGCAAATCATTCCATCTCCAGTTGCAGTGCGTTTGGAGGTGCTCTGGACACAAGAGGTGCTGCTCTTCTGGGAAAGCAGGGTATGAAGGGATGAGAAATAGGAAGTAGCCATGCTGAAGGAGCTGCTGAAGATGATGCTGAAATAACCACCACGGCCATGAGTGCCTCTCGCTCAGCCTGTAGGGACCTCCAGCAGCCAGAGTCACAAGCAGGGCAGGCTCACGGTGTCACAGTGGAGGTGGCCATTGACTGAAGGTCTCCAGCAGCCCCCTTCCCTGGGTCGCTTTGTAGAGCCATATCCTTGACCTGACACTGGGCTCCCACCTGCACTGAAGCCATTCTGGCCACCACGCCCCACTGTGCCCTGGGCCTGCTGGGAGGAGGGAGAAGAGCCAACCCAGAGTGCTTCCAGCCAAACTCAGCCAGGAGCCCACTGTGGGCAATCCCACGGCACTGCTGCCTGGAGGGTGCAGGCAATGGGAGAGGAAGAACCTGTGCAGGGGATCCAGGAGATCACAAAGGGTGGCTGGTTGCTCTTGAGAGCAAGCCTGGGAGCTGGACCTCACTCCTGTAGCTTGCGTTGGGTGGACATGGTGGGTGGACCATCCCCAGCAGATGCTGTCTAGGGATGGTGCCAGGGCTTGTGGTCTAGCTGATGTGGTCCAGGGACTCTCATGTAGTGTGCATGTGCCAAAGTCAAGCTGAAGCTGGTCTTGTAGCCTGCAGCAAAGATCCGGACGTTGAACCTGGGACAACATCACGAAGGCAGACCTTTGTAAAGCTAGCCATTTACCTCTGGTCCTGGCTGCAGGGAGACAAATCGGGAGTGATACAGTCAGATGGAGAGGTTTTGCAGAGGAAGGGGGAGGAGGGTGACTGCTAACCTCGGCATTTCTTCCCAGGTTCATCCCAAGAACTCAACAAAGCTGCAGCATGATGTTTCCCTCTGGCTGCAGGGCACTTACCGAGCTGTCTGGTCACCGCTTTTGACTTTCTTTGCCTGTGCAAGAAGCTTGCCAGATCATGTGGAAGGAACATTTACTGCCTTTCAACCCCGGTGCTGTTGCCAAGAGAGTGCAAGGGAGCGGGCAGGCACCCAGGGTGCTGCAAGCCAAAGGGCGACGGGTACAGCAGCAGCAGTTACCGGCAAATATGCAAAACTCGGGGCTGGATCCAGCAGGGACTTTCTGAGATTAGGCTGTGCAAGGCAGGGGGTGGCTAGCACAAAGAAAATAGCCCCTCCTGTGGCGTTTCAGCCCGCAGGGGAACTCGAGTGTCACAACTTGGGAATTTTCCATCTGAAGCCCCTTGTAAAATGAAAAGCACCTTGCCCTGCTCCGACTCCTGCTGGCAGAGGGGTTCAGTGCCAAAGTGAAAGGCTTCCTAAAAATGGGCTGATCCAGGGAGGGGGGCGATTTAGGAGCTATTGAGAAACAAGGAAGGACAAACAGCGTTAGGTCATTGCTTCTGCAAACACAGCCAGGGCTGTTCTTCTATAAAAAGGGAAGAAAGCGGTTCCAAAGCCATCACAGACTTGGAGGGGACAGTCTGTGACCAAGGCTGCTGCACCCCCCTCCTCGGCATCTCACTCCCTGCTCAAGTATGAAACTCGTACTCTCTACTGTGCTGTCCTTCGGGATAGTGGGTAAGTGTCTGCTGAAAGCAGTTTTTTGGGGAAAGGAAGAGTCAAAACGTCCCAGGACCCCAGGCTTCCCCCCTAGGCGAGGCTGTTTTAGAGCTGCAGGACCCAGACAGCTATTAAATAAAAGCAAAGGAGCACCTGCCAGATGCTTTGTTTTGTCCGCTGTGGATCTCTGTCAACAAGAACAGTGTTTTGAGCATTAACGACAGCAGCTTTTTCCTTGGGCCAGTCTGTGGAGGTTGGAGGGAGGCTGCAGATCCCCGCAGCAAGCTGCCGAGCAGCCGGCTGGCACGGAGGAGGGATGCTCGGCACCCACCGCCGGGGAGGAAACTGCTTGGGAGAGGCTCCCTGCTCCTGCTGCCGCAGGGCGAAGGGAAACATCACCCTCCGGCCAACTGCTGTGCCGGGAGAGGAAGGGGGGGGTTTCAGCCAGGGGGGGAGAAACTAGAGCAGGACCTGCCTGCCAAGCCTGCACGTGTGTTGGGTTAAACCTGAAGGCAGTGGCAATAAAACAGAGCTTAAACAACGGAAGACTCCGCATGGTTCCCCCCCTGCTCCTGCGCTTCCCCGTCCTGCTGCTGCTGCTGCACTTTGCTCGGGCTCCTGTGTATTTTCTGCCTAAATCGTGGTGCTGCAGAGCTGGCTCTGCTTAAAGCAAGTCTTTCTCTCTCTGCTCGCAGTTTTGGCAGGCAACAGGCAGGTGGCCACGGCGAGGAGATTGCTGCCATCTGCACCTGACCTGGGGACCGCTGCCTGGAAAGGGAAAGAGGGGTCCCCTTCTCGGAGTAGGCAGTGGGTCTCTTCTGACCCCCCTGGAAGTGCGGTGGTGATTAATGTCCTCTGGTGGGAAGTGCTCCCTGTGCCGCTGGCATTGGAAAGTCCTCGAGCACTTCTGATGAGTGCTAGCATGCAGTGATGTCTCATTAATGGTGAAGAGTCCCTCCGCCTCCTCACCTGCACGGAAGGAGCCAAGAGGTTGCCCAAAAGTTCTGCGGCAGAGGTCGTGGCACTCGGGCTCCCATTGCCTTCCCAATGTCCACCAGCGCAGCCAGAGAGACTCCCTCAGGAGGTCCCCGTCCAGCCTCTGTCCAGGGCAGGATGGTCGTCAGCACTAGATTAAGGTGACCGTGGCTTTGTCCAGCCCAGATTTGAAAAACATAAATGATGGCAGTAGGAAGTAAGGCTGAGGTTTCTCCCTGTGGCCAAATTCAGCATCTCCACCCGGGAGGAGGGGAGGTGTCCGCTGGCAGCGTTATGGCTCAAAAATGAAGAGAGAATATTTCAGAGGTGAAAGGGAAAGCGGAAAGAGCGCAGGTTAATCTGGAGACGTTGGAATGAAATGTGCCGTGGAGGGTTTGGAGGGCCTCTTGGTCTGCACGGTCCTGCCAGGACAGAGTTAAGGTGAAGTGTGCAGCATGGGCTGGCCACGTACTTTAACTGCAAGTTTCCAATGTTTCTGGTGCTTAGGTTGCTGAAGGAGGCATGAACCTCTGTCCACCTGAGGTCTTTGCTTTGTTACAGTCTCCCAGAGTGTCCAGTCAGCTGAATTTACTGGTTGAGGGACTCTTAGGAGAGAGGACTGCGGAGGTGGGATGGCATCTCTGTTATGGGGTGTAGTGGAGGAGGTGAGACATAAAGAGACAGTTAAATATATCAGATCATCTGGCTGCCAAGGAGGTCATGTATGGCAACATACAGAATATAGTCTGGCTGCTCTCTCTCTGGGGTTGTTTGCAAAGACACTGCTTGAATGGACGCCCTTTTCCCCCCCTTTTTGCAAAGTCTTGAGTTTGATTTCTGTTGATTTGTTTTCCTTCTCCCGTGGAAGTTGCTGTGAGCTCAGGCTGCTTGAATCGCGATGCTGTGCAGGACAACTGTTACCCAGGGACAGAAATGATCCTCCCAGATGTTCCTGAAGGTGCACGCATCAGGCAAGAAAGAAATGGTCTTCCTGCATGACTTAGGAGATCCTGCACTCAGCCATCACCTGAGGCCAGGACTGCAGGGAACCAGAGATAGTGTATTCAGAGAAGCTTTTTCTCTCCACAT
Source organism: Rynchops niger (assembly GCA_013400035.1). Classification (NCBI taxonomy): domain Eukaryota; kingdom Metazoa; phylum Chordata; class Aves; order Charadriiformes; family Laridae; genus Rynchops; species Rynchops niger. Next base: position 161,407 of record VXBH01004419.1, on the reverse strand, counting down.
GGTGCCTTACTACCTCTCTCAGACTATATGTTTCTGGTTCTTTCTACAGCTCTGTGTTTTGCTGCTCCTCCCAAGCCGAACATCCGATGGTGCACAATATCTGTAGCAGAAGAGAACAAATGCAATAGTCTAAGGGACCTCATGCAACAAGAGAGTGTTGCATTGAGTTGCCTGCAGAAAACAACGTACCTCGACTGCATAAAAGCCATTTCGGTGAGTGGGCAGCAAATATCCATGCTGGGCGCTGAGGGTGTTTCAGCAGCCTGGAGAAGGCTGTGGTTTCCTTTGAGTCACCTGTGATCCCTCTGTAGAGGAGGACTCACCCTCAAGGATCCAGGAGAGACTCCAGGGAAGCATTTTCCCTCATGCGTCCCTGCTCTTGACGGAAATCTTTTTGTTGTTTAGAATAACGAAGCAGATGCCATTAGCTTGGACGGCGGTCAAGTTTTTGAGGCAGGCCTTGCCCCCTACAAGCTGAAGCCCATAGTTGCTGAGGTCTACGAACAAAGTGGAGGTACATTTTCATGCAGTATTTTTAAGCCAAGTGGTGGTAACAAAGTAGGAGTGCAAAGGCCATCCTTTCCACACAGAGCTCCCACATTATTACTCCGAGTTGTTCAGCCTGGAGAAGAGGAGGCTCCGGGGAGACCTTATTGTGGCCTTTCCGTAGTTCAAGGAGGCTCACAAGAAAGATAGGGAGGGACATTTTAGCAGTGCCTGTTGCAATAGAACAAAGGGTAATGGCTTTAAACTAAAAGAGGGAAGACTTAGACTAGATACAAGGAAGACATTTTTTATGATGGGGGTGGTGAGCCCCTGGCCCAGGTTGCCCAGAGAAGCTGTGGCTGCCCCATCCCTGGAGGGGTTCAAGGCCAGGTTGGACGGGGCTTGGAGCAACCTGGGCTGGTGGGAGGTGTGGACTAGATGGCCTTTAAAGGTCCCTTCCAACCCAAGCTGTTCTATGATTCTGTGATTATTTCTGTGGTGTGTCTGAGATACTGCCCCTGGCTTCCAGATCCCAGAGGGGAAGGGATGGGGGGCAGTTACACCAAAACGTGACTCATCACCCATGGCCATAGAGTCACTGCAATGGAAAGGAGGAGAGCCAGTCCTCCATTTCTGACGTTAGCTGTGATGAAAGTCACTGATCCCATGATAATGCAGTGGCCATGGAAGGAGAGCACCATGAGCAGAAACCATGGTTGTCCTGAAGCGTGGCATAAAAATTATGCTTGTCCCAGAGATCTGCTTTCAGTGACCTTGACCTATGTGGGTAAAACACCGAGCTAGTTAGCACAGATAACCTGTAGCTCTCCCTGCGAAGTCACCAAGACAAAAAAAAAAAAAAAAGATTGAAGAGGCAACAGCATTGCCATTAGTGGTTATGGAAGAACACCCAGTTGAGACTACTGAGGCAAGAGGTGTAGGCTAAGCCCAGAAAAAAAGAAAAAAAAAGCATAAAAAGTGCTCTGCAACAATCCCTTCTGATAAGAATTAGCTCTGTTGCTCCATCCCTGCTCGCTTTCTGTACTGTCCTTCATCTTTCTCCTGGGAGCTGAACAGATGTTATTTCTCCATTTTTGTCTTTCTTGCCTCATGCAATCCCACCGTGTCCAAAGCCCCCTATCTCTTTTGACCTCTGTCCTGGACTTCAGCCTGTTGGTACACAATATTCAGGATCAAAGAAACACCGCAGAGTCATTCCCAAAACGGTAGCTAAGAAAATACAGATATTAAATGGAAGGCTGTGGTCTCTACCACCCCCAAACCTAAGTCAGTTGCGTAGCATGTGGTGGACTAGGTATAATTTTAAAGACTAAATGTGGAATTTCATTCTCGCAAGGCTTACGTGTGTGCTTCAGTGGGCAACGTCATTGGAGAAAAGACTTGCCAAAGAAGATTTGCCAAAAAGGCTTGTTGAAGCATCCTTATAAAATGATGGGCATGTCTAACATCTGTCCAGTGGCAAAGCAATTTGCATGTAACAGTATTTTCAGGTCACTTATTATTACAAGTTGTAATGTGCATCGTTGGTTCAATATTAACAGTGTAGCTCATCCCTAAGAAAATGGGAAAACTACGAGTGTTCAAACAAAGTTGCTTATTATTTGGAAGTGCAGCACTTTATTCTCTGAAATTGGGGGTTTGGCAGGATTTGAAATGTTCCTAAATCCTGCTTTTTCCTGCGCTGCAGGCTCCACAACCAGTTACTATGCTGTGGCCGTTGTGAAGAAAGGAACAGGCTTCACAATAGATGACTTACAGGGCAAGACCTCCTGCCACACAGGCCTGGGCAGGTCCGCTGGCTGGAACATCCCAATTGGGACACTCCTCCACCGGGGAGACATCAAGTGGGAAGGCAAAGACTCCGGCTCCATCGAGCAAGGTGAGGTGGGAAACGGTGAGATAAACCGGCTGATGTTCAGGGATGGTGGTACGATGAAAGCGATGTTGCCCTGTCTTCTGCAGAGGTCCAGAGGTGGCTCACAGGGCAGTCGAGTCACCGACATTCTTGATACATACCCTGCCTTCCAGCTCTTCGTAAAAGTGAATTTTAGACTAACTATTGCTTCTTTCTCATCAATAGCGGTGGCCAACTTTTTCTCTGCCAGCTGCGTGCCTGGGGCCACCACTGAACAAAAACTGTGCCGTCAGTGCAAAGGGGACTCCAAAACCAAATGCTCTCGCACAGGACCTTATTCTGGATATTCCGGAGCTTTTCAGTGAGTGAAAGTTATTTTTCCTCTGGGGAAATATTCTAGCCCTGACACATGCAAGTTTTCATTATACCAGGGAGGGCTGTGTTGTAATCGGGGGTCCTGAGGAGACTGAATTTATAGAACAACTGGGACTGCTGGTAATTAAAGAATAACCAGCAGGCAGCCAGCGGGAGATAAGAGCGGCAGCCGGGTTGTATGGTTTTGCACAGACTTAGGAGTACACAGCACTAGCATTGTGCTAAGTCTAACCGGGCTTCTTGAGCACTGCTTCTCTCTCATTACAACCTCTTCCCTGCCAGCATAGCTTTTCTGGGGGGGAAGACAGCTCCTCTGTGGTTTTGGTTTGTGACGAAGCAATTTGCTGAAACAGGAGATAAGGAGCCACAATGTCTGGTTTTTTTAACATCTCTTCTGTTCCTCCCACCTGCAGCTGTCTGAAAGATGGAAAAGGAGATGTGGCTTTTGTGAAACACACAACTGTTCAAGGTAGGCCTGCGAGATCACTTGTTTCTCTCCTTTCCAGTCCAAGCTCTCACTGCCAATCTGTCGTGCAATTAGTCTGCACTATGCAGGCTTTCATTCCTCTCCAGATTTGCCCCAAACCTCTTCTCCTTTCATCTCTAGAAACAAGTTTGGCACACTGTGGACCAGCTCATCCTTGTTACTGAAAAATATGATTGTGGTGGGGTCCACTTTTTCTTCTGTGGGGTTCTTCTTTGAAGAAGGAAAACCTGCTTGTTTTAAGTTCAATGGTATTATGGTTGGTGCCACATCTTAGAGCCAGCTGTAATGTTACCACAGCAAATGCAGGGTGAGCAACTGTGCAGGTAATTACACTCACCCATCCCTCTGGGAGGGATTTTTGGAGGGAGTTCAGCCCACAGCAAGAGTTCACTAACTCTGCACCTCTCGGAGACAGAAGATGGCCTGGCATGCCCAGGACCTGCAATGAGTTTAGTGGAGGGCCACCAAGATGGTCACAGGGCAGGGACACTTGACCTGTGAGGCGATGCTCAGCAGGGTGGGCTTGATGAGCCTGGGTAAGAGATGGCTTTGGAGGGACCTCAGAGCAGTCTGCTTGTGCCTACAGGGAGGTTAGCAAGAAGGTAGAGCCAAGATCTTTATGGAGGCGGACAGTGGAAAGATGAGAAACAATAATCACAAACTGAAACAAGAAAGGTCTGGACCAGATACAAGGGGAAACTTTTTCCCACTTGAGGTCAGTCAAATAGTGGGACAGGTTGCCCAGGACAGCTGTGCACTCTCCATCCTTGGAGGTTTTCAAGATTCTTCATGAGCAGCCTGGTCTGCTTTGCGCAGGGGCTTGGGCTGGAGATCTTCAGAGGCCCCTTCCCACCTGAACTCTCCTGTAACCCTGTGATCTCTGACCTGGGCTCTGTTTTCAGCCTTGACGTACTGGCCTGCTGGCCTTTGCAGACCCCGTGCGGCTCCTGACCTGTTCAATCCATTTGTATGGTGTTTGTAAATCCATTTGTATGGTGTTTGTAAATCCATTTGTATGGTGTTTGTAAATCCATTTGTATTTGTATCTATTTGTACATGCCTGGATGTCTAGGCACCACTGCCACATAAATCCTCTTACTGTTGGGTTAGTTATGACAGAGGCAGAGATAATTCATTGCCTTTGTATGACCATGATGACCCCCAGACCCTCTTCTGTGAAGAATTCTCCCCTGAGCTTCCACAGAAATAAATTCACTACAAAGCTGCCCCAGACTGGCTTTTTTTTTGGGTCTATTTTCATGATGATGCAACTCATGGTTCCTCCCTTCTTCCAGAAAATGCCCCAGAGGAGAAAAATGAGTACGAGCTGCTGTGTCTGGATGGCAGCCGTCAGCCTGTGGACAACTACAAAGCCTGTCACTGGGCCAGGGTGCCTGCTCATGCCGTTGTGGCTCGAGATGATAACAAGGTTGATGACATCTGGAACTTTCTCTCAAAAGCACAGGTATCGTCTAGCTCTTCTTTCCTTCCCCTAGCATCCCTTCTTATGTCCCCGGGATTTGCTTGCTCCCTCCAGCTTTCCAAGCGCTTTGGTACGGTCATTTGCTGATTATTTTTCCCCATGGCAGGAAAAATTTGGCGTGGGCACAACCGGCGCCTTCCATCTCTTTGGGCCACCTGGCAAGAAGGAGCCGGGCCTCAAAGACTTACTTTTCAAAGACTCTGCTGTACAGCTTAAGCGTATCCCACCTCTGATGGATTCCCAGCTCTACCTTGGCTTTGAGTACTACAGTGCCATCCAGAGCCTTCAGGAAGGTAGGCAGGACAGAAAATACTAATGTTGTGTCAGCGCGAGCTGCATTGAAGAGATGGGATCAGCAAATACATCTGGGAAAAGGGACACAAATTTTTCAAACACAGGCAGTATTCTCTGCAAAATATTTCCAGTGAAAGGTATTATCATTAAAAGCACACAACCTTCACAAAATTCACTTACATCCACAGAAGGAATTTGTTGGTGACGAATAACATCGTCACCGTACTGACAGAGGTGGAAAATTTACACACACGCTCCACCCCTCGTCCCTTCACCACGATCACAACAATAAAAATTGCCCACAGTTATTCAGCCGGTGATAGGGATTGGGCATGGTCAAAACCGCTGTTTAGAAAAGCAATTTCTGGGACATAAGAGGAAGGAACATCCCGGGACACCAGGTGCAGTATTGGCCACTTGAGGGAAACAGTGTCCTTTACTTCTGTCTACATTCATCAAGCTTTTACTGATGTCCTCGCTGGCTTTCTGAGAGACAAAACAACCAACAAATGTCCCCCAAAATCCACTTAAAATGTATAGTTGCTCAGAGATCTCTGCTACAGGCTCAGCATTTGTGGAAGAGGGTGCATGGACTTCATGGAGCACCAAAACAGATTATTCAAATGCCACTTCACCGAAACATAACCAGGTTGTATTTTTCCAGCTTGATCTGGTCTTAGTCTCACAGCTGTCTGGGTGCCGAGGTCTGGAGAAATATTACAGGCAACAATACCAGGTACTATTAACACATGGTGGTTTAGTGGTTGTGATGTTTTAGCGAACACGGATCTGCATGAATGGCCTGTGTTAGGCAGAAATTCTCCTTTCTGGCCTGTAAGTTAATTTTCAGCTTAAGAATCATCCCTTCCTTTCACGCCAGCCCAGGGCTTTTTAAACAAGAACCTCTTGCAGAAGCAGGTTGGTGTGTACATGTGGTTTCGTGGCCGAGTCCCATGCAGTAGCTTGTTTGTAGCCTTATTGCTCAGCAGGGCTCTAGGCTTATCCTTTTTTTCCTCTGCCGGTTTTACAGATCAGTTGAACTCCAACCGCAGAGAAAACAAGACCCGGTGGTGCGCAGTAGGCAAGAATGAGAAGAGCAAGTGTGACCTCTGGAGTGTGATGAGCAACGGGGAGGTGGAGTGCATCGTGGCAGACAACACCAAGGACTGCATTATTAAGATCATGGTATGGCTTTTTTTTGAACCTTTCAGACGGAAAGCAGCGTTGCTTTTTTTTCAGCCTGGGAATAGGTGGAGCAGAGCAGGGGTTAGATTTTAAAACAAAATATTGGGAGCTTTGCAAAAAACGCCAGCGGGCAGAAACCAACCTCATCACAGGGAAAAGGCTTGACTAGTTTTTCACCAATTAACATTTTTCAAAAAATTTTAGTGGTCAGTGTTCTTTTTTGGAGTTTCCTAAATAAAAAGCAATTTTCTGATGTGAAGTAACTTTCTATTTGGAAAAGGAAGGCAAAATACAAATTTTGCAAAATGCAGAGAAAAACGGTTGCCTGCTTGGAAGAGGGGTGATGCCATAGCATAGAGGAGGATGCTGGTGGCAGCTCAGAGGGTTGGGTCGGTACCATGAAGACAACACAAAAGGGAAACTTGAAATGACAGGTGAGATAAAGAAATCTGTGTGGCAGGGAAGCAGGCTGGGAGAGGCACACGCCTGAGCCTGCAAGTGCCTGGGGAGGTGAGCTGCTGCTGGAGGTGGTTACGAGCACACGGGAGCGATAATTTCAAAAATCCCTTTGTTTGCATCAGTGAGACCTCGTCTGTCCTCAAGCTAAAGGATGGCCTCTCGTGTCTTAGCCCCAAACCCTTCTCTCTTTCGTAGAATCATGGAATGGTTTGGGTTGGAAGGGACCTTAAAGATCAACTAGTCCAACCCCCCTGCCCTGGGCAGGGACACCTCCCACCAGCCCAGGTTGCTCCAAGCCCCGTCCAACCTGGCCTTGAACCCCTCCAGGGATGGGGCAGCCACAGCTGCTCTGGGCAACATGGGCCAGTGCCCCACCACCCTCATAGCAAAAAATTTCTCATCTCAATCTCCCCTCTTTCAGTGTAAAACCGTTCCCCCTCATCCCACGGCTCCCCTCCCTGCTCCAGAGTCCCTCCCCAGCTCTCCTGGAGCCCCGTGAGGGACTGGAAGGGACTGGAAGGTCTCCCCGGAGCCCTCTCTTCTCCAGGCTGACCCCCCCCAGCTCTCTCAGCCTGTCCTCCCAGCAGAGGGGCTCCAGCCCTCCCAGCATCTCCGGGGCCTCCTCTGGCCCCGCTCCAGCAGCTCCGTGTCCTTCTGCTGTCGGTGCCCCAGCGCTGGAGGCAGCGCTGCTGGGGGGTCTCAGGGGCAGAATCCCCCCCTCGCCCTGCTGCCCACGCTGCTGGGGATGCAGCCCAGGCTGCGGGGGGTTCTGGGCTGCCAGCGCACGTTGTCGGGGCGTGTTGAGCTTCTCATCCACCAACACCCCCAAGTCCTTCTCCTCAGGGCTGCTCTCAGTCCGTTCTCTGTCCAGCCTGGATTTGTGCTTGGGGTTGTCCCGACCCAGGTGCAGGACCCTGCACTTGGCCTGGTTGAACTTCATGGGGGCCCATAATTGAGTGCAATTGAGTGCTTTTACGATCTGATTTCTGAAAAGCACTGGTCTGGGACAGTGTTGTTTCATTGCTGTGACATTTTCTTCGCAGAAAGGCGAAGCAGACGCTATCAGCTTAGATGGAGGTTTTGTCTACACTGCTGGTGTGTGTGGCTTGGTGCCAGTGATGGGAGAAAACTATGATGGTAAGCACAGCCCGGACTGCTCCTCTGGGTCCAGGGGGTGGGGGAGAGGCTGGTGCAGAAGCCTCCTTTTTGTTTTAAAATCTAGAAGGCAGCCTCAGTGCTGTATCCTGCAGAAAAACATACGGTGCTCTGAGGCAACTCCGCTCACTGCTGCGTGCCTCGTCTTTCCACAAAGGTGGAAGAGCCCTGGGACAGTGAGCATTGAGTCAGGAACACAACGACCTATCTTCTTCGTTTTAATCATAGAATCATACAATCATAGAATCATTTAGGTTGGAAAAGATCCTTGGGATCACTGAGTCCAACCATCAACCCCACTCTACAAAGTCCTCCCCTACACCATATCCCCCAACACCACATCTAAATGACTCTTAACCACATTCAGGGATGGTGACTCCACCACCTCCCTGGGCAGCCTATTCCAGTGTCTGACCACTCTTTCTGTCAAGAATTTTTTCCTAATGTCCAGTTTAAACCTCCCCTGTTGCAGCTTGAACCCATTCCCTCTTGTTCTATTGCTAATTGCCTGTGAGAAGAGACCAGCACCAACCTCTCTACAATGTCCTTTCAAGTAGTTGTAGAGGGTGATGAGGTCTCCCCTCAGCCTCCTCTTCCTCAAACTAAACAGTCCCAGCTCCTTCAATCGCTCCTCATAAGATTTATTCTCCAGGCCCTTCATCAGCTTCATTGCCCTCCTCTGCCCTCGCTCCAGCACCTCGATCTCTCTCTCGTATTGAGGTGCCCAGAACTGGACACAATACTCAAGGTGTGGCCTCACCCGTGCTGAGGACAGGGGGACGATCACCTCCCTACTTCTGCTGGTCACGTTATTTCTGATACAAGCCAGGATGCCATTGGCTTTCTTGGCCACCTGGGCACACTGCTGGCTCATATTCAGCCGCTTGTCAATTAGAACCCCCAGGTCCCCATCACGATGTCTCTGTCCTTTAGCATCGGCCTCGGCAAAACTTGTTGGTTTCGTTCAGAGGAGCAGATGGAGGCCGTGCTTTGTTCTGTTGATGCACAAGGTGTTACCTGAAATAGTCACCTCTAGAATGAAGTTTCTCCAGAAATTAGTGAGCTCGATCCTTTTTTTGGATTTGCCATATCTTTGATCTAATATCTTCTTCTTTTTCCCTCCCTCAGATTACAGTCAATGCAGCAAAACAGAAGGAGAACCAGGTAATTACTGACAAGAGAGTGACAGAAAACAGTCTTGATGGATATAAGTAGAAAAATATATATGCAATCATGAGTGGAGAATAAATGGACAGTCTCCACACAGCGAGGCGCTGTGTCCAATGTAGATATTCAACATTTGGGAGACAAATTTAGTAGTCAGATGGAAATGCTGGGTCTGCAAACAGATATCAAGGCAAAGCATGTGGCAGGGGCAGAGATTTGTGCTTCGTTGCTGCTGTCTGGAGCACAGGCACACCATAACGGTGCCACGGCTGCGAACAGGGAAAGAAGGCCTGGGTTGTAGCGTTAGGAAATTGTTCTTTATAGAAATGGGAAGAGGGAGAGAAGGGAAGGCGTTTGCCCCTAGCTAAAGAGGGGATAAGAAATTATGTATGTTTTTGCTATAGCTTTTTTGCATACCCGAGTGTCAGAGTTTTGGGGGACAGGGAAATGTCAGGGATAAGAACTTCCCAGGAGCATGGTGGGAATAGGTGCATCACATCTGCAAACTCTTCTGTGGTCGCTGCCTGGCAAATCGTTTATAAGCGCAAAGTATTTCTGCTGCGCAGTTCATAGGTGGCCTCTCCCAAGTGGAGCCAATGGTCTCCTAAGGGAGCAGGGTGGGATCCTCGGGTCAGCCCTTAATTCTCCTCTATTTTATCTTCTGAAAGCATCCTACTTTGCTGTGGCTGTTGCAAAGAAATCAGACAGCGATATCACATGGAACAGCCTGCAGGGCAAGAAGTCGTGTCACACCGGTGTCGGGAGAACTGCTGGCTGGAACATCCCCATGGGCTTGATTCACAACAAGACGGGGAACTGCAACTTCGGTGAGTCGGGTTTTGCAGACGTTTCTTCAAGCTGGGAATCCGCTTGCAAAAATGCTTTCCCATCCTTCATCCGGTCTTCCAAGTTTCTTGTGCCTCAAAGATCCCCACCTGGAGGTGGGAAACGGAGAAGTCTCTGTTACTTAAGGTTACACTGAGCAAAGTTTTAGGCTGTTGGTGACTGCGTCAGGGTAGGATACGGCACACCAGCTGTTCTGGGGGGCTTTGCTTTCTTTTCGCATCTCTCCCCTTCCCTTTGCAGGAGCCCAAAAGGTATTCCCAAAAAGGGAATACAGGCTGCCCCAGGTATAGGGGGCCTGCTGCTTGGGCAGGGTGTGGAGCAGGGGTAAAGGATGGGTTTATGAATCTCAGAAGGGAGGGGGAGGACTGAGAAAAGGGGACAGAGGTTGATCTTCGTTCAAGAAACGTAGAGGGACTGGTGTGACTGTCTGAGAATAAGGAGGTAAAAGTCTGCGTTGGCTCTGGGACTTTAGAGGTTGTTCAGAAGATCAACTTCTACATCCAACTTTCAATCGGTGAGAATTACAGCCCAACCAAAATAATCGGGAAATATTATTGACCAAGACAAATTAAGCATGTAATAATTAAAAGGAAATCTCTAACCGCCAGAAGATACCAATGTCAGCAAGTTGTAGACTCAGCCTCTCCATCCTCCTGCCTGCGTTGCCCACTGTCCCTTCTTCCCCCAGAGCTCTGGCATCGCTGCCAAATGCAACTCAGCCGATCCCTAAAGGCTGTGGAGGCTTGGGCTGCTCTGCGTGAGCAGCAAAAACATCCTGCTTTCTACGCCAAGAGAGTACCTATTGCAATTGAGCCTCAGGCCCCACTTCATTATCAATAATAACAAGACACAAGTCTCACAGTGAAAACTGGATGCATGTGTTTTGCCGTCCACTGCATCGTACTCCTTCTCACAGCCTGTTTCCAGCTCCCAGGGACTGCTAATACAAATCCAACGCGAGACCGTGTTATTAAAAGAAAACCTGACTTTTCAGTGCAGGAAAAGTGAATTTTTCCTGTTTCTGCCTTCAGATGAATACTTCAGTGAGGGCTGTGCTCCTGGGTCTCCTCCTAACTCCCGCCTCTGCCAACTCTGCAAGGGCTCAGGGGGGGTCCCGCCGGAGAAATGCGTTGCCAGCAGCCATGAGAAATACTATGGATATACGGGAGCTTTCCGGTAGGTGGTGAGAACACTCCAGGCACTCTCAAATACCCTGGGGCTAATCACAGAGGTTATGGGTAGATCACATACGGAGTACAGACTCACGTTGATGCTGATTTGCTGACCACCTCTTCTTCTCCATTACAGTACTGAAGTATATAAAGTAATATTACACTAAGTCTGTAATATTATACATAAGCTATACTTTTTTTCTTTATGCGGCTTCCTGCAAAATGAAGTAAAATGTTCCCAATCTGTAAAACGAATGTCCTGGTGCCCCCTGGTAAACCTGGAGAGACACAAGCATTTTGGCCAGACCTCCTACAATGCCAGCAGGGCTGCACTTTTAACTCAAACAAAGAGTGTTAAAAGATGGGGACCCACAAACAGTACTGCCGCTAGACACTCCCTGCTAAAAATACTCCTTGCCTTAGTTAAAATGAGCCATCCTCTAAAAGGTTCAGCCCCCGTGCCACCTCCTCCATATCCTCTCAGTACCAGATCGAGTCTAGGTAATTCATGCTGGGAGTGAATTTAAAAAGAGAATGAGTTCTTGTTTCATTTACATCAAAAGACTGTGTTTCAGATATCCTTAACATAGTCATGGCAGGGGTCCTAGACCTGGGTGTCCTCGCAGATTAATTTTACAAAATAAGACATAGGTCAGAATCAAATCCGTGGGAAAGGGCCAGGATTCAAGCACCCATGTCACTCGCCTTTCTTTGTACTTCCCAGGTGTCTGGTCGAGCGGGGGGATGTGGCCTTTGTTAAGCATTCAACTGTGGAGGAAAACACTGATGGTACGTAGTTATTCTGTTGTGCGGGTTTTGGCAGGGCTGCCTTCCCCTATCTGCATTATTTTTGTTGCCAGTGCAGAAGGTAATATCAAGCTTTACCTGCTCGTCCCGTCCATCTCACCCCTCCCGCAGAAAGAGCAGAATTCAAGCGTCAGCACGTGCCGTCTGCCCAGAGACACTTCCCCACTAATTATCATTTAATTCCAGCTGCACAATTCTTCAGGTGGTCCCTTAACCCCAGGCTCCTGTCTCGACACCTTTGCGCAGCGCTCGAGCTCCCCGCTCGCCTGAAAATTAAAAGTTCGCTTCACGTTTCTGAAAGCAGCGGCTGAATTTTTTCCAAGCATTTTGGAAAAAAGGCAAGGAAGGAGATATAACTAAATCTTCCAGCCTGCTCTGAGAGTCTGACTCATCCCGTTGACTTTTCCTGATTTTTACTTACTGCCTCCTTCTGTACCTGCCAAGTCTCCAAGTGCCAGCGCACATGCAGGCAGGGACAAACATCTTGCTTGGGTGTTGTGAGGCTGACGTTCTGCCACCCAAGACCTCTGAATCTCCAAACCAATTCTCTTTACAGGCAAAAATAAAGAAGATTGGGCCAAAGATCTGAAAATGGACCAATTTGTGTTGCTGTGCCCTGACGGGCGACGGGCAAATATCATGGATTACAGTACCTGCCACCTGGCCAAAGTTCCTACCCACGCTGTGGTCGCACCTCCTAAGAAAGCAAAGAAAGTCAGTGAGATGCTGCAGAGACAAGAGGTCAGTAGTACTGACAGCAGAAGAAACGTTCTGGGGTTGTTTTCATGCGGCATGTTTGCATTCTTAGAGCAATGATGCTCCAAGTTTCCCTGAGTCAGCATGATGTGGGAGATTTTAACTTACCGATATGGGGTGACAGCTTTGTCCCTTAGCCTCCCCCTTCCTCCGTCCCTTTCGAACTGCTCTTTCTCTTCTGCCACCTTAGCAAATACACCTTTAGGTAACAGCTGGATCGTAGCGGTTGCTGTTGTCACACCGTACTTGTGTGACGTGAGATTATCACCTCCTTCTCAGGCTATGCTCTTGCAGGTGTGTTTCAGAAGCTCCTCTGGGCTGCCAGGTCTCTGACCCAGCTGGGTCAGGCACAGCCCCGAGAAGAGAGCGGCCTCCCTGCACACACAGTCTTACAGCTGCTGGCGTAAATGTAACCAGGTTAAACCCGCGCTCTTTGATTTTACACTGAAAATGTTAATATTTGCCCCGCCGTCCGGGTCTGCTGAGAAGCGCTTGGGAAGTCAGCTCCTTTTGCTTTCACGGCATGGCTGAGGCAGAGGACGGGCTGGCAGCATCTGCCGATGGGCTCTGCAGGTAGTGAGCTGTTAAAATGGAAAAGAGTTGTTTTGACAGTCTCATTCTGCCACCGAGAGATCCCTCATCTAACCACACGGACAGAAGAGTCAATCCTAACTTTCTGGAGCTTGGCTGGGGGGTTGTGATGATGAAGAACGAGAGCTAAGATTTCTACCTCTACAAGCTGAATTTTGCCATCTTTCTACTTTTTACATACACTTACTTCTTCGTGCCTTTATTTCAGAAACTGTTTGGAACAAAAGGAATCGAGAAAGACAGGTTCAAGCTGTTCGAGTCTAAAACCAAAGATCTTCTGTTTAAAGACTTGACCAAGTGTCTGGTCAAACTCCGTGACGGAATAACGTACAAGGAATTCCTCGGAGATCAATACTATGCTTCAGTTGCCAGCCTCAATACCTGCAATCCATCAGGTAACCGTAGCGGCCCCGGGAAGAAGTCCGGGAATTGCAGTTCTTAGCCTCACAGGCACGGACAGCTTCTTCTGTAGCTGTCCATTTAATTTTTTAAAGCAAAATGAGGATAACTCATGTAGATGCCAGTGTACTTTTCTTAAAGTTCCTGGGATGAACTGAAAACAGTCTGGAAGGCTGCTGCCCTGGCATCAAAGGCAATCAAAGATTTTTTTTTCTCACCTTTAGAAAATATTCAGTTTGAGAAACAAGTGAAGCGAACTCACCCTGTCCCACCAGTGTGTGTTCAGTGCTTACTACACAGGTTTTTGTGGCACGCTGAAGATATTTTCCACGCAATGACGCTGTTGGCATGGCTGGGACGGGAGTGTTTAAAGGCAGGATCTGAACTTCTCCCCGTCCTTTCCCTTTTCAGATCTCCTCCAGGTGTGCACCTTCCTTGAGGATAAGTAGCGAGATGGGAAGGACCCTCACTGGAAGGGGAGGAAACTTCAAGCCATGACTCCTCTCGTGCCCTCAGCACCAAACACCGACCCGCAGAGGGCCCGCTGCCTTCACTGCTTTCTCTGCCCTTCCTCATCACTCTGAAAGTGGCTGTTTAAGACTTTACTGTTCTCTGCTGCCATCACAGCAAGAAATAAAATCTCAAATCTAAACGGGTGTCCTGAGATCTTTCAAAACGGTCCTTAAGCCCATCCTTTCCTCAGTACCTCTCGCTGTAGGACAGTGCCACATACCAACCTGGCTATTGCCATTTCAGGGCTGTTAGAGAAATTTCTTTCAACATTTGGCAAAGCAAAAATGGATTAAATGTGCCCTAGAGCCCAATTAACAGGTATTTTGGACTCCGTGCTTTTCCTTCACCCAGGTTATCCCATTATCTCCCCAGCAGATGAGAGTTGCCCAGTGTGGTTGGGACACAGGAAGAGGAGAGTGTTTATGTCAGGGAAACTGAAGGGTGGAGAAGGAAAACAAAACAAAACAAAATCAAAATATTCAGTGGTTGTAAGATGGAAGGTGTGACTCAACACGCCCCGGCAATGTGCGCTGGCAGCCCAGAAACCCCCCGCAGCCTGGGCTGCATCCCCAGCAGCGTGGGCAGCAGGGCGAGGGGGGGATTCTGCCCCTCTGCTCCGCTCGGGGGAGACCCCCCTGCAGCGCTGCCTCCAGCGCTGGGGCACCGACAGCAGAAGGACACGGAGCTGTTGGAGCGGGGCCAGAGGAGGCCCCGGAGATGCTGGGAGGGCTGGAGCCCCTCTGCTGGGAGGACAGGCTGAGAGAGCTGGGGGGGGTCAGCCTGGAGAAGAGAAGGCTCCGGGGAGACCTTCCAGCCCCTTCCAGTCCCTCAAGGGGCTCCAGGAGAGCTGGGGAGGGACTCTGGAGCAGGGAGGGGAGCCATGGGACGAGGGGGAAGGGTTTTACACTGAAAGAGGGGAGATTGAGATGAGAAATTTTTTGCTATGAGGGTGGTGAGCCCCTGGCCCAGGTTGCCCAGAGCAGCTGTGGCTGCCCCATCCCTGGAGGGGTTCAAGGCCAGGTTGGACGGGGCTTGGAGCAACCTGGGCTGGTGGGACGTGTCCCTGCCCAGGGCAGGGGGGTTGAACGAGATGATCTTTAAGGTCTCTTCCAACCCAAGCTGTTCTATGATTCTATAAAGTAAATCACTTGATCGTGTATCTTGTCTGACTGGATCTGAGTCATTTCAACCAGGCAGTGTTCCTAAAACACAGAAGTATATCGATGGGGAGAGTCCAGGCTTAGACTTCCTTTTTGAAAAAAAAATCTAGGACTTACTTAGAAACATGTGTGTTTTGGTATAGTCTGTCTGAAGTGCTGCTGACCTGAAAACAAACATGTAGACAGGCAGCCTGACTCTGGTCCACGGTGAAAATAAAAAGTCAAGACAAAAAGGTCTGCTGAGGCTCTCTGCTTCAGAGGAAGAGTCTGGAACAATCCAGCAGGTCCTGAGCCTGTTGTCAAGGCAGGCATGGAGAAGCTGCTGAGGGCAGAAAGACGCTAAGAGCTTCTGGCTTTGAGGGAATGAATACTTTGATGGGCTCAGTGATGATTTTTGGATGCTTATGGTATGTGTCGTGAGAAGTCCACTAGCCTGACTGCAGATCACCTTGGAATACAGAAATGTAGAGTGTGATGGGAAGCAATGACATTTTGTTCCTCACATTTACGTAGGATGAAGTATACTGGACAGGCGGCTTTTTTAATCTGTTCTTGAAAACTAGCAAAGAAAGAGATACGGTGCCTCTAAGAGGCGACAACCAGCTATGGCTACAATTAGGAAACTTTCCCCAAGAGCAGCTGCATCATTTGCGCTCCACATTAAGTGTAACCCCTGGTCCCATAAGTAGAGGGCATGGAAAGAAGGAACCTCACTAGAGAATCACAGAGCAACTCCAGTGGGAGGGGACCTCCAGGGGTCTCAAGTCCAACCTCCTGCTCAAAGAAAGCGGTCAACCAGGTTGCTCAGGGATTGACCCAGTCAGGTGCTGAGAACCTCCAAGGACGGCGAGCCATGACCTCCCTGGGCAACCTGTCCCTCTGCTTGAGGGAAAGAAACTTCTCTCCTATCCACTCTGAACCTCGCTCATTTCAATGTATTCCCATTGCTCCTCATCCTGCACCACTGTGAAAAGTCTGGCTCCCTCTTCCTGTTGCCTGGTACAAAATTGTCCATCACTTCTCCAGGCTCAACAAGTCCTGGTCTCGCAGCCTCGCCCCCCCGGGCACATTTCCAGCCCCCTGACCATCCTGGTGGCTCTCTCCTGACCTTGCTATCATTCGTGTATGTCTTGCTTGAACTGGGGCGGGGGTGCAAAAACCAGACACATTTGGCCAAACATCTCAAGATGTTTGAGTCTCAAACCAAAGACCTAGTGCTGAGCTGAGGGGGGTGATTGGCCTCTTCTCCCAAGGAACAGGTGATAGGACAAGAGGAAACGGCCTCAAGTTGCACCAGGGGAGGTTGAGGATGGGTATTAGGAAAAATTTCTTCACTGAAAGGGTTGTCAAACGCTGGAACAGGCTGCCCAGGTGTGGTTTTGGCCAGGCTGGCCACTGAAGTAAGTGACAGAGTCCTCCTCGGATGCCGGCCGTTGAAGGAAAAGCTGGCCCTTTGATCCCTCAGCTTTTATACAGAACGCGATGCCCGGGGGATGGAATACCCCGCTGGTCAGTTTTGGGTCCCATGTCCTCTCCGCTACCCCCTGCAGGTGCCACCACTCTCCGCTCTCCCACTTCCGACCCTCCAACGGGGCAAATAACGGAGTTAGCCGGCCTTGGTTGTTACAGCAATAAGGATAAGCAAGAGCCTCTCTGCAAACCATCCCTTGGCAGTCACTATAATCATAGCTCTTATCTCTCTGGGGGCGAACAGTGTCTGGGCAATATCCTGTTAATTTCAGAGAGTTCAGTGAGTTACAAGAGGCCTGGCTGCAGAGTAAAATTACTGAAGAGAAAATGGGTTCTGTTTCACCTCAAACCAGGACACCAGGGAAGTGGTGGCATCGCCATCCCTGGAGGCATTTAACAGACGGGCAGCCGTGGTGCTGAGGGACATGGGTTGGCGGAGGTTTGGGCAGCGTGAGGTTGACGGTTGGACTCCATGACCTGAGAGGTCCCTTCCAACCCGTACGGTTCTATGATTCCACGATCACCCCCGGGACCTCCACGGCTCAGCTGCCCACCGCCTTGCCGTGCATTATTCCCCCTCATGCGGTGGAGGCAGACGTGCTCCCGCGCCTCCAGGGCCGGTCGGAGCGGCGGGGCGCGCCCACCTTCCCCTTCCCGCTCCCTCAGGGCCGCTGCTCCTTTCCCCCCGGAACTACAACTCCCATCAACACCCGCGCCCCGCCTCCCAGCAGCCCCAGCGCGGCCCGCCCGCCAATCCCGGCAGGCCGCGGGGCCGGAAGCGGAAGTTGAGGGGGTACGGCGACGTGTGCGGGCGGGCAGCATGGCGGGCGGGCTGGAGCCGCACCTGGAGGCGCTGCGGCGGGAGATGGCGGCGCCCGGCTCCGCCGTGCTCTCCGTCCTGCTGGCGCTGCTCGTCGTCGTCTTCACGTTCCGTGAGTTGCGGCCCGCGGGGAACCCCCTCGCCCCGGTCGCGCCCCGGGGGCCTGGCGGGGAGCAGCGGCCTCCGGTGGCGGCGGCGGGCTGAGGCGCTCCCCCCTCTCTCCCGCAGTGATCTGGAGGTTCGTGCAGGGCAGGAGGAGCAGCCGGAAGGCGGTGCTGCTGCTGGGCCTCTGCGACGCTGGGAAGACGCTGCTGTTCGCGCGGGTGAGCGGGCAGCCGGGGGCTCCTGAGGGGCTGAAGCACCGTGCCGACGTTCACCCGTTTCCTGAAAATGTCTTTTTTTCCTACAGCTGTTGACAGGCAGATACCGCGATACCCAAACTTCGATAACCGACAGCTCCGCAGTTTACAGAGCCAGGAACGACAAGGTGAGCGGGCAGGGTTTCGGCTGTAACTCGTGCATGGTTGCCACCACCAGCCGGTGCCTTTGATTTTCTGCTCCCTGTGCTAAACCTGACGTGGTGCTTTTTGTGCTGCTCAGGCTTCTCAGCTTGAAATCAGTCCCCAGCTTGGTCCGAGTGTAGGATAGGATTCTTCTGGGCAAGGCATGTGGAGAAAGCGGGAAAATACTGGGATGTATTAGGGACTGCTTGTCTCTGCAGGTTCTTTTTTCTTTGCTTGTCAAACTGTGAAATCTTTTTGGATGAAAACCATAACCGCATATCATGTTTTGAAAAGCGGGCAGTGTGTGGTATCTTTCTTTTTCTACAGACAAGGAAAGGGAGCTGCTTTTACAAGTGGAGTAAAACAGACAGCACTGTGGGGGCAGCGGTGTGGTTCAGTGCAGGAGGGAGATTTGTGAGGGAACATTGTTCTGTTGAGTTTGATTTATTTGCTTGGCTGTAATTACTGTGTTCTCCCACGAAAACCTGAAAAGAAGACCCTTTAGCTTAAAAAGAGTCTCCAGCTGAACTTGATATGGTCTCAAAAAGGCTTTTGGTTACTTTCAGGTCCTGGGCTGCCACAGATCTAGTTATTTTCAGCTTACGGTGATCTCAGTTTCAGAAGAGTTTCTTTCTCTTGCTGGGTGCACACGTGGCAGTGAAAGCACCGAGCTGGCAGCACATTACCTGCTGATGAATTGTAAAAGTAGAGGATGTTTTTGTGGCTTCTCTATAGTGATCTTCAGTAACAGTGGTGATAATAAGAGATTAAAAACTCAGTAAAGGGGAGTGCAGGGCTTTTTCTTATTTAATATTTCTGTCTCAGATTGAGCAGACAGGAGGTATTTGAGTGGGCAGAGGAGCTGGAATGCTACAATGCAGACCATTACTTTTCTTTTTTAAATTGTAGACGAAGTTTCTATTAAAGTCCAAGAGCAGTGAGTAGATAGGTGCTTGTGTAGTGTTCGCTCCCCTCTTGAGAACAACGAGTGTTATCTTGAGAGCAGTGACGTGGCCCTACTTGGCCACATCTCGATCAGGAGCGTGTGAGAGGCATTCGTTCTCCTTAATGTCGCTGCTTTCTCTGGCTGTCAGCCTGTGGAAAGGGAAACATTTGTAGCTTTTAATTAAAAAAAGTCTCTTGCAAGGGCATTTTTGTGTTATTTCCAGCAAAGTTATGTGTATTTAGGTAGACTTGGAGTTGGGTAGATTCTGTACGTGAATAGATATCTTGATGCAGAGACTGTGGGACTAATACTCTGTATCAGGGACCTGCAGGACAGGAGTTCATGGGTTTGCTGTGCAGAGGTCTACTTGCAGTCAGGGACGGTGTAAATCTAATGAAGCTTTGTCACTTGCACAGTGTGTGGGGTAGTTGTAGAGGGGGTATACTGTGGATGAGAAATGGGTCGAACATTCTCTTTTTCTCTGCGGTCATGCTCTGTCCTCTCAGCTCTGGTGAGTGGTTTGCTGGTGTTGGCAGCCTCCTTACTGAGTCCTAGCCATGGGTGGTGTTCCTCAGCATTTCTTTTGCCTGTTGGAGTTGTTTGAGCTGGTAGAGAGACTGCACTTCAGGGAGAGTTACGTGCTTCTGCCCGATACGGGGATTCACTCACTCATTGCTGCCCCAGCACCAGGCTAACTGGAATCCACTATCAGACTGGTTTTCCCCAGTCTGTGGTCACAGGTACCCCTAGGTTAGGTGTTGCTCATACCTTCTTGCTTCTGTTTCCAGGGCGCTAACGTCACCTTAATCGACCTTCCAGGCCATGAGAGTTTGCGGCTTCAGTTCTTGGAGAGGTTCAAGGCCGCAGCCAGGTAATTTGGGGCAGATTGGCAGGGGAAGAGGGGGCAGGTGATGTTTTGGACAGGAATGAACCAAATGATAGCGCTGAGGGTGCTGTGAGCTGGGCTGGATTCACTGTCTGGTGGTGCCCTGAGAGTCAGAGCTCTGCTGTGGGGTAGCAGACATTAGTTATTGTTCTGCTTGTCTGCTTACCTGGGTTTATAGTGCATCTGGAGGCAAAGCAGCTGCAGCAGGGAGGGTTAGAGAATGTGGTATATCCGTGGAGCAGAGAGGGAAAGATTTCCTGCTGGGGCTGAACGTGGCGTATATTTCAGCTGGCACATGCTAACCTGCTCTTGGGTTGGATGAGATCAGTTGTGGAAACAAATGTGTTAGCCCAGGCTGGAACACTTGCAGGGGAAGATGGTTGGAGAGCTTTGCCCAGCACATGTTCTTCCCTCTTTCCTCCAGAGCCATCGTGTTTGTGGTGGACAGTGTGGCCTTCCAGCGGGAGGTGAAGGATGTGGCGGAGTTCCTGTACCAGGTCCTGGTCGATAGCACTGTACTCAAAAATGCACCCGCGCTGCTGATCGCTTGCAATAAGCAAGGTATCGTGTGCTGCCTTGTGGGCTGGACATCGGACTCAGCCCTTGGGAGACAGGAGTTCGTGCCATGGGTGCTGATTTTCTTAGGAGTTGGGATTTCAGGAAAATGAAGGCTGGAACGTAGTTTTAAACTTGGACTACTCAGCAGGAACATTTCTAGCAACCATTGGGGGAATTCTTAGGTCAGGTATGTCTAATAGGTTTGCAGAGACGCACCGCTTGGGAGAGCTACAGCTTTTTAGATGGGCTTAAGTAAGGCAGGTGGCTTTCTGCTTGTGCAGAGCTGTCTTCCTGCATGCGCAGGCGTCAGAAAACAGGATCACCTTGAGCGTAATGAACCATCTGTACACACTTGGGAGCTTCAGTGTTAAAATCAGACAGCTGCTTAGCTGCCAAGTTTATGTTTTCTCTTAATTGAACGAGTAGGGACATCGTGTTATTGGAAAGGACTATATTTTGAGATCCCTACAACTTTTACAGTGAAGGTGTGGATTCCTGTATAACAATCTGAAGCTTTTGGGTGTATCAGGTTTGGTTTTCTTAGTTGTTCAGGAGCTAGCTGAAGCCTTCGTGGCTCCAAGTAAAAAAAAAAAAAAAAAAAAAGTGCTGTGTTGAGCTCTATAATTCCAGGACAGGTGAGAGTGTGGGGCCTTGTAGGTGGGACATCAAACCCTGTCCTCTGTTTGAAGCAACTTACTGCCCAGTGAGAAGAAATAAATTCCCTATGTGATACCAGACTTCTGGGTTGCTCCCATTCACGTCTGCAAACCCAAAGCTGCAGCATCACTTATCCTAGTGCAGGCACGGCTGTCTTTGTCCCAGTAACTCTTACTACTGCACAATGTGAGCAGGCCTTACTGTACGTTTAGGAGGAGGAACGAGGTTCTGAATTCTGATGTAAAACCAAAGAGCGGATGTAATTTTCTTTTCTCTCTCTAGATGTCACAATGGCAAAATCAGCAAAACTTATTCAACAACAGCTGGAGAAAGAGCTGTAAGTATGAAATTGGATCTTAAACCCTCTGAGCTTCTCTTGTTTTCCTTTCTGATTCTTACCTCAGTGCTCAGGGAGCTCCCTTGAGCCACATCTTAAGTTCATCGTAAAAAAAGAGCAGCCTGTTTTGTCTGTGTTGGTGTAACTAGGATGAGAGAAGATTGCTCCTTGCTAAAGCACGCAAAAAAGCAGTAGGCACAGACAGTGTGTTGCCTCCTAGAAGCTGTGGCTTGAAGAAACGGCATCCCAATCCTTTCCTAAAAGCTGCCATCCCTAGGCTAAGTGATACCTCCCCATGGTGCTGTCACTTCTTAGGTACATGCAGGGTGTAGGTGGTGTGAAGATCTTCGTAGATCTGCTCAGTTGTAC
The DNA here is from genome assembly GCA_013400035.1 of Rynchops niger. Taxonomy (NCBI): domain Eukaryota; kingdom Metazoa; phylum Chordata; class Aves; order Charadriiformes; family Laridae; genus Rynchops; species Rynchops niger. Next base: position 139,650 of record VXBH01004419.1, on the reverse strand, counting down.
TGGCACGGGGTTTTTTTGCAGGGCGGCTCTGATGCAAAAGGGCTTGGCATGCAAAGCTTGAGAGCTGGGGAGGGAGCATCTAGTTTTCCCGGCCTGCTAACAGGCATTGCAGGAGCCTGTTTCGGATTGCGTGTTGGCTCTGTATCCCCCCTAGGAAGGACAGTAACCTGGGAAGACAAATGATGTATGATCTGTTGCTAATTTTAAGTTGTAAGAGGAAGCAGAAGGAGGAGAAAGTGCCTCGTAGACTGTGCTGCGTTGTAAGCTGCCAGCTGAATGAGCTTCAGCGTCAACAGCTGGCAAGTCCATCTGGGGAGAGGGCAAGGAGAAGATGATTTTTTTTAAAGTTGTATTTAATCTGTGCGTGAAGATTCTGCCTGCGAGTCCCATAATTGTAGTTGGGTCGAATCTGCTCTGGGAGAGACCCGTGCAGCTCTTGTGCCGTGGTGGACTTCACCACCAGCATCTAGTAGAGATTTTACTTCCCCGCACACACTCAGAACTGGGGGACTGTTCTGTTTGCCTTCCTGTTGCCCGTGTGTGGTTTTTTTTGCTGGTTTGCAGTTAACACCAAGGTCTTGGGGGTAGGAGAAGGATTGTAGCTCTTTGGTCTCCGAACAAGTGCATATTGTTGGGATATGGCCATATTGTTGCAAAGTGGTGGACTTGACAGTGTTAGGTTTACTGTTGGGCTTGATCTTAAGGGTCTTTTCCAACCTGAACGATTCTATGGTTCTATAGTCTCTTTGGCCAGTAGATGGCAGCGGGGTTATTTGTGCTGGTGCCTCATTCAGGCTGAATACCTGACCTTCCCGTTTTTAAGGGAGGAATGATTTGTTGCAAATAATTCAAGCCCTCCAGGAAGATAAACATTCCTTGGTTCCGATGCAGAGCATTTGCCAGTTATCTGAGTGTAGAAGTTGGATTTCTAGTTAGGTTATATGTGCCTGTTAGGCAGTGTTATTCCTGCAGGCTGGCAGATTGCTGCCGTCCTCCTCCCTGTGCTGCTGCACTTGGCTGTCCTTGTGTGGAGAACCCAAGGAAGTGTCTTCTCTCTTATTCCTGAGCGTGCATCTCTGGGCAGTGTTGTATTTTCCCTGTGCCCCATTAATTTAACTCCATTCTGTGAATAAGGAATAGCTGGGGTTGACTGAGAGCGGGCACCGCCAGGCTGCTCTGTCTCCAAAAGAGGTGTAGCATCATCCATGAGGCTCTACTAGGCAGTCGAAGACCTGGAGAGATATTGCTGTTTGCATCTGTGCCTGATGCAGCCTCTTGACTTCCCTAGCCTTGCTTTTTGGGACCTTGGAGGCAGTCAAATCGCAGTGCGTCTGTGTCTGTTGGGCTGTTCTGTCTCCCTGTGTTGCTTCTGCCTTGGATGCCTGGTGAGTGTGGACGGAGGGGATCCATCCTTCCTCTCCACACGTGGCAGGGAGTTGAGATGCTGCAGCAAGCTGAAGGGCAGGAGCGGTAGTGACATTGCAGCCTGGGAGCAGTGGGGAAGACTCAGTCCCCCTCTCATTCCCAAAGGTATTTGGCACACTAAAGTGGCAGCGGGTTGCGCCCCTACGTGATCGCCGATATCATGGGTGCCTCTCTCTTCCCAGTTACCCTGTTAAACTAGTGCAGATCGTGAGCACTGTGGGCTAAATCGTGTGTAATTCCCGGTGACCGCCATGGGGTTATTGGGGAAATTCAGAAGAGGACATCATCGCCTGACTCTTGTTGTTGCTTATTACAAAAGCAATATTACAAAAGCAAAATATTACAAAACAAAACCTGTTTAAGCACACTCTCCTTGAGTGTCCTTCTGTCTGTCTTGCTCTCCTTGAGCCTCTCTGGAGTTGTCCTTCTAGCAGGAATGTAGGAGAAGTGGGTGAAGTGCCTGCCTCTGCAGAGCCCTGGGACCTTCTGTCTTTGGTATAACGGGCATCCCGCTGATGGAAACTGGGTCCAAAACATTTCAGCAACTGTGGTGCAGGTAACATTTCCCTTCTCTGTCCACAGCAATACCTTACGAGTGACCCGATCTGCAGCCCCCACCAGTCTGGATGGCTCAGCCACTGGGGGCCCTGCCCAGCTGGGGAAGAAGGGCAAGGACTTCGACTTCTCCCAGCTGCCCATGAAGGTGGAATTCGTGGAGTGCAGCGCTCGGGGCAGCAAGGGAGAGGAGGGAGATGCTGACTTCGAGGGCCTTGAGAAATGGCTGGCCAAGATTGCCTGAATGGAGAAGGGCAGGGCTGGAGGGAGAGACTTGGGGAGGCTGGGGGGGCAGGATACTTGGGAACTGAAAGGAAAAAGATGGTCTGAAGCACTCAAATCTCATTTTGTTGTGGAAAGAAGAAACTTAAGCTGGAAACCAGCATTGTGGTATATTCCTCTGCTGCTCATGGGCTTGGGAGCAAGATGATACCAATTACTGGTGGGATTTCCTCTGATTGTCCGTATCACACTGAAACATCTTTTTCCTCTCCCCTCCTTCTTTGTCTTCCTCTGGGATGCTGACCCTCTGGGCTTCTGTGTTTCCTTAATCTTTAGGCTTTTCAATTGGTAGCTGCCAGGCAAATTAGGAAGGAGTGAACTGCCAGGTGAGTTTTAGCGATGGGAGTCTGTGTGCTGTCTTCTGCCTTGGTTTAGCACTGCAGCCCTGTTACTTCTCGGAGCTACTGATCACCTCCTGATTCAGACCTCTTTCCCCAGCCTCTCGCTGCTTGGCAGCGTTGTGCACGTCATCTGTACTGCCCCAGCAGAGCGCGCAGGCTCTCTCCATTTGGCAGTCATTGAGGAGACTACAAAAAGATGTTTACTGCTGCGTCTTCTCCCTTCCCGTTCTTCCAAAACAGTGCAGTCCCATTTCTGTGTAACATTACCTGTGTCCTTTGCTGTGTCTTTGGGCAATTTGAGTTCTTGGGAGTTTTTCTTTAACTGAGGGCTGTGTCCTGAAAGCTTGCTTCTCCTTCCCATACTTCAGGCTCTTCTCCCACAGACATCTATGCACACCCCAAGTAGCAGAGGCATAGTAGGGTCCTAGCTTGAAACTCTGAGGCAGGCGCGTTTTTCGATGCGTACCTACATTATGTATGAGATCTGGTGTGACAGGCATTTGCTGTGTAGTCCCCTGCTTGTCTCCTGTTCCAGTGACTGCAGTGAGGTCTTTTTTTGTGTGTAATTAGTCAGCAGTGGTGGCAAAATGAGAGGGAAAGTCAAGGAGCTGCCAGCACATGAGTGTGATTCCTCATCCTGGGGAAGATGCTCAGTGAAGAGGGGGAAGAAATGTGAGATTTTCCCAGTTCGTTCTCATTTCTCTGTCGTGTTTAAAGCCAAGGTTGCTGCTGGCTGTGTGATCTCAAATTGTTACTCTTGCAGGGAGGATTCAGGGAATGCCTGTCGCTGTAGGTATCGCAGCGCCTCAGCGGGCTGCTGGGGGGCTTGGCGTGTTGGAGTGCTCTGTTTCAGCATGGTTCTGAACTCTCCAAGGGACGCTTGCTCTCCTCCTTCCCACGCTCTGGCCAGGAGCATCGGTTATCCTAAAGGGAGATCTTCCAGCAGCATTGGTGTTGGTCAGGTGGGAGACAGGACCCTGGTGCTGTGCTGGGCGTTCAGCTTCCCCTTCCTGAACAGCCTTAGAACGCAGCTGCCCTGCCCAGCGGCTTCGGGTAGCTTTCTGCTCTGGTGGGCTGCCATTTCTGCCCAGTACCTGTGCGAGGATGATTGTGCTCCAGGATGCCTCGCTGCAAATTGTGAGATCCTTCGACAATGAAATTTTTCCTTTGTTTTTGTTGTTTCCCCTTATCTTTTGAGGGAGGAGGGAGCAGCTGGCTCCTGGTAGACCTTTTCTGTCCTTTGCAGGCTTGTCGCCTCTCTGGTTTGATGCTTCCTTCGTCGCTCACCTGATGTGTTGTGTTCTTTTCCTTTCTGTCTGGGTCATCCTCTGCCTCCCTGTAGCATTGCCAAGTGTTAGTAGTGTCGGGAAGAGCAAGGACAGTCTTTAGCAAAGACTGCGCTCCTATGAATGCAGCAGGGCCTTGCATTTCTAGGCTTGTGAACCCGGTGGCACTTCTGCTATCCCTGCAGGAGGTGGGCAGGGTTATATTTACCAAGTATGTTATATGCTTATATTTCCTGCAGCCGGCGTATTGTTGGAACATGTTCGTCATGCTTTGAACTCCTTTAGCTGGAGCTCCTTCCTAGGCCACCTGCTTTGAATCCGTAATGCTGAAGTGAGACTATTGCAGTTTCTTTGGGTGGTTATTCTGCTTGCAAAGACCTGTCTCCTCGGAAAGCAGAGGGGGGAGGAAGGGGGAAAGGTAGCATGAGGCCATGGTTAGTTTTAAGTTATTCTTGTTAAAAGTATTCCTTACATAAAATTTTTTTTTTTTTTTGCTTACATCTTTGTCCTCATGTCTTGCTTTAGTCTGTCTGTATTTGCCTTGACTCTTCTCAGCGGTGTCAGATCCGCATGGACTGGGGCTTTGCGTCTGCTCAGCACAATGCTGGAGATCCACCTTCCTCCTTAGTGGCCAGGTCTGTCAAAAAAACAATGCCTCCTCCACGCGCAGGGCTGGGGGGAGTTCTTTGAGCTGTGCATTTACTCCTTAGTCTGAATGTTAGAGACTTGATACTCAACGTAGCAGAAAACACCCATCGAAAAACTTTTAAAAAAGCTATTTTGCCCGAACGCAGAGGAAAACTCAAGCCGGCTGCAGCGCGCTGTGCGTGGCTGTTGTAGTTTACATCCCAGAGCGCTTGCCCTGCTCGGCGGTGGAGGTGGCTACGGCAGCCTGCGGCTTCACAGCTGGATGGAGGCGCCTCAGCTTTCCCTGCCTGAGCGGGGCCGTGGGGCTGAGCTGGGGCTGCTCCCCGTGCCGCAGGACGGAGCATGCGGGGGGCTGTTGCAGAGCTGCGTGTGTGTTTTGGGCCCTGCTCCATGACTCGCCTGTTAAATATTTGGGGCTGTTTTTCCCCAGTGGCTGAAGGAAAAGGGCAGAACTGGAAACTGAATGTTGTTTTCTTCCTTTTTTTTTTTTTTTTTTTCCCTTTTTCCCCAGTCTGCTTTGTGCTTTGTTTTTTGGCTCTGATGTATAAACCTTGCTCCCAGGCTGTGGCAGCCACTCGTCTTAGGTGTCTTTAGCAAGACAGCAGGATGTGATAAACTCACCTAAAGGGACCTTCTGTTCCTCCATCTGCCTGACCCGGAGTCCATCACCCCCCTGCATTTACACATCTGCAGGGACTGAGGCTTTCGCTGTACTTTAAAGCTCTTTTGATTGACGTTTTTTGCAAAGGGTCGTGCTTTGCCTGCAGATTGTTCCCCTGAAAAGGAAGGGTGTTTCTGGAGGAGATGGACAAGCACAGGGAGATCCAGGATAGCAGAAACCACGTGAAAGTGGAGGACAGATTCCTGAAAGGCAAAGAAAAGCAAAAATAGCGTGATGCCTGAACATTGGCATCCCAGTGGTGGTGGTTTCCAAGGCTTCCCAAACCAGATGTCGCAACTGTGACCTTTCCTCTGCCTAGAGCCATTGGCCAGCCCCAGCCACCTTGGCACCTTTGGGGCCAGGACCTTCCTTGTGGCCCTGTTTGGGCCACCTCATATGCTGGCCGGCACCTCCTGGGGCTTGTCCAGCTTGATGTTACCTCTGATCTACTGAAAGCGGAGAACGCGGAGTTAGGGAAGGTCATGGGGGTGAGTTAAGGGAACCCTTGCCAGGTGGAGGGGGAACAGGAATAGGAATACCAAGGACAGACCTCATTAATGTAAAGACTTGCTGTCCAGAGCAAATCCAAGGCATCATCTCTTTTCCCTTTCCCTTTATTCCCTCTGCGAGCATGGATGCAGCGGGGCTGTTTGCCAAGAGCACAGTGAGAAGTCACGCCTTGCCCTGCACAGTGATGGGGTAAATACAGTTACCCAAGAAAACTCTTCCACTCCCCTGCTGTTCCCCCCGCCGCCATCCCATCCATCTCTCAGTCTGTGTCGCTGCCCAGGAGGGGATACAACCACAATGTAAAGGAGGAGGAAGGGGGGGTGGCCTTGAGTGGCCCAGGCTCCTTGCCCATGGGCCCGGGAGCCCCATCTCAGCTCAGCCCTGTCCCTCCCTGAACTATGCTGTAGCCATTTCCAGCTCGGCCATGGCCCCTGCTGATCCTGACCCACCGACTGACTGTCCAGCATCCTTTGCTATCTCAGTCCTGGGGATGGTATTGTGGATCCTGAGCAGCAGCATCTGCCACGGTCCTCTGTGGGTGGCAAATGTGCTTCAGCAGCCACCCCCTCCTAGAGGAGCCATGGAAGAAATGCGATCTCCGGTCTAGTGCGTTCGGGTCAAGCCCTTTGCTTTTGGCTTCACCTTTTAGCAGCTCTGTGAGATAAACGGTGTCCTTTGCGCGACACCAAGCTCTTGATAAACTCCCGAAGCACTTCCTGTCATACAGGTCAAGTGGTGCTCCTGTGTCACCCTCTACAGGTGACAGCAGGCTGACATCATCAGTGGCTGCATCCCCACATCCCACCAGCTGACGTTTCTCTTCCCGTTCTAGCGGGCTGCCTTCACCCTGCCAGGAACGGAGAGGGCAGGAGGAGCACTGCCAGAGCGGGTCAGGGAGGCCCTGGAGCTGCTGCGCTCTCTTCAAGAGATGCCGTGGGCAGGGCTGTATCCTGCACAACCCTGCAGTCCTCCACCTGCATCCCCCTGCCCAAACCAACCGTACCCTCCCTGCAGCCCCATGCCCAAACCAACCGTACCCTCCCTGCAGCCCCATGCACCTGTAGCCCCCCTGCCTGCAGCCCCACGAACCCATCCTGCAGGGTCCTTCCCAAAGACTCTTCCTGCTGCCCCCCAGGGACCCCTGCCCTGTGCCTGCAACTCCGTGCCTGGAGCTTCCAGCACGCTGCCTGCAGAGCTCTGGAACCTCCTGCCCACATCCCTGCTTGCAGCCCCCCGCCTTGCGCCTTGCCTGCAGCCCCCTTCACACAGACCCTTGCCTCCACCCTTCCATCCTGCCTGCAGCCCCCTAACCCTGCCTGCAGCCTCCTGCCCTCAGCTGCCTGCAGCCTGCCTACAGATCTGGGCTCACAGCCCCATAACTGGCAGCCCTCTGCCTGCATGCCCATCCCCGAAGCCCCCTTCACCCTGCCTAGAGCCCCGTTCTCAACTCCTGTGGCCACGGACACATGCCTGCAGCCCCCTGCCCGCATCCCTGTGCCCCACGCGCTCTGCCCTGTGCCTGCAACTCTNTCCATGCTGACCTCTGCAAGGGGTGCGGGCAGCGGGGGGGCGTGGGGCAGCCCCACGGGGTTGGGAGCCATCTCCCCTCTTTCTGTCCCAACTGGAAGGGCATTAACCGGCTGGAAATGTCACACCGGAGTGGGGAACCATCGCCCACAGCAGGCACTTCTCTGGGTACGTGGGATGGGGCTGCACTCCAGCCCCTGTCTGCCTCCTGGTCCAGGTGTGTGTGTGGGGGGGTGCCCCCTCCTCAAAGTGGTGGGCAAGGTGCGGCTGGAGAACCTGGGAGGAGCTGGCATGGAGCACCCCTCGCCGGGAGCACAGCGGTGCCCTGGGCTGCAGGAGAGGAGCTCAGAGCTGCTAAGGTGAAGTCACTCCTTTAGAAGGAAAAACAAACCCAAAAAAGACAAAGTACTGGCAGTGGGTAACGGGGAGGGGGTGCGGAGTCAGTCCTCGGGTGGGCTACACCAGTCCTGCTGCCTTCTCCTGCACGTTGTATTCCTTGCTCCTCTTCACCTTCCAGCTGATGAGGGCGAGGAGGATGGTGCCCACCACCTTGTAGCCCACCTGCAGCCCCAGGTATCTGTCGGGAGAAGAGCAGGGAGATGCCGTGGCTGGAGGTGCCACCTCCAGCTGGCACCAGGCTGAGCTGGGGACAAGTCCCGTCGTCATCCCCACTTGGGGGGACTGGGGGGTACCTGTTGCGGAGGAAGTCGTTGTTGTAGTAGGCGCAGAACCGTCGCTGGGTGCACTGCTTCTGCCAGTAGATGCAGGAGGAGTCGATGAGGGCACCGAACATGGCTGGGGCTGGCAGCCAGGCTTTGGAGAAGAGAGGATGGAGTCAGGCTGCCCGCCCTTGCCCTGCCTGCAGCCTTTGCCTGCCCTCCCCAAGGAGGTTCCGCACCTCTTGGGGTTCAAGCAAGCCTCTGAGCACCCTGCTGCTTTCCCCCAGCCTCGACAGGAGATGGACACTCACCCAGGAGCCTCATTAGTAAGAACTGGACTCCGATGGCAAACGACTTCTCATCCTGGTTCACCACCCTGCAGGGGAGAAGCCATGGGAGGTCAGAGCTGTGCTGGCAGCTCTGTATTTGGCCAAGCATCTTGGCCTGGTTGCACGTTTAAGAGGCTCCAGGGATTCCCAGCGTGGGGAACCATCACATCACCACTACCCCAGTGCCTTGCAACACACCCCCCGCTTCCTCCCCCTCCACCCATTGCTCACCGTAAAACCATCATGTAGAGCGGGTTGTGGGACAGGCAGGCGACCAGGGCAGCAAAGGAGATGAGGAATATGGCAGGAAGGAGCATGTGGGAGCAGCTGAGGGGACAGGAGCCTGTCTTGGCAGAGGACAGGCCGTTCCCAGCAGAGATTAGCGAACAGTTCTTGTAGATCTGTTGGAAACGTTTGGAAAAACAACAAGTGTAAGACACTCAAAGCGAAGAGCGGGGACTTTAGCGATCCACCAGACCACACTGTTTTGCAGAAGACTAGTAAGAGCATCAGCTGCGACGTTAAGGCATGGCCACGGCATCCTGCAATGGGCTGGGCTGCCGTCTCCATTTCTCCACCAGATTCCCAGGCCATTACAGCGGTTCTCCATTGCTCCTTCTCAGGACTTCGGCATCTCAGGTAGACCTCCCCCGCATCAGAAAGGCTCTACCACGTTATTGCACGGGTCTAGTTCCTGCAGCATCGCTGCAGCCTCCACCACTAGCAGCAGCAAGCAAGGTGCCCCCCCCGGCCCCCGGCTTTGCAAACCACTCGTTTTACTCACCACTTGTTTGGGAGTGGAAGAATTAGCGGTGCTGTTGGTGCAGCCAGCGAAGCAGGGGGAGATGTACTCCACGTTGTTTTCTCCGCACACGGGGTGAAAGATGTGCTCAGAGCAGTGGCACCCGCTCGGCGCCTTAACCTGCTGCGGGGAACTCGGTGTACTGCCAAAAAAGAAGAGGTGGTGGTGGGGGGGAAATGTTAAAAAAATTAAGAAATAGGACAGGAGGAAGAAAAATCCCTCGTACTAGTTAACCAGTTTCCCCATTCCTATTTGGGCTGGGACACCGCCAGCAGCAGGCTGGCCTTGTGCCAGACCCTGATCCCCTGCAGGTACCTCTGCAAGTGTACAGTGAACTTAGCAGTAATTGTTATGTCTGCAAACAAGTACTCACACACTTACTTCTTCTTTTTTTTTTTCTTTTTTTTTTT
>VXBH01004419.1:104607-130172 GCA_013400035.1 Rynchops niger | reverse complement strand
CCCCAGCTGAAAACTAATCAGCCAAATGCCTGGAGAAATATATAAATATATATATATCTGGGCTCCATCCAGAACTGCACAAACAGATGTTGCGAACAGCCCCAGCTGGAAACACCATTCAGACAGAAACTGGAAGCGGGCTCTTTTCCAAACAAGCCTGACAACAGCGTGAAAGTCAAGAGGACAAACCGAATTATCTGTCCTGTCTTGCCTTACTACCTAAGGGAGTTCATCTGCTGGAGCAGCACAGTCTGTCTCTTGCAGGAAGCCGGCAGCGGGGACTTGACCTTGGGCATGGTGGCATGGGGCTTCTCCACGTCCTATGGAAGCTGTCAACACGGACTAGCCCTTGGGCATGGTGGCATGAGGCTGCTCTGTCTCCTATGGGAAGCCGGCACCAGGGACCAGCCGTTGGGCTTGGTGGCATGAGGCTGCGCTGTCTCCTATGGGAAGCCGGCACCAGGGACCTGCCCTTGGGCATGGTGGCATGGGGCTTCTCCACGTCCTATGGAAGCTGTCAACACGGACTAGCCCTTGGGCATGGTGGCATGAGGCTGCTCTGTCTCCTATGGGAAGCCGGCACCAGGGACCTGCCCTTGGGCATGGTGGTACGGGGCTGCTCCACCTCCTAGGGAAGCCGGCACCAGGGACTTGCCGTTGGTCATGGTGGGCTGGAGCAGAGCTCACGTTCACCCATCCATCCATGCAGCCCACAGCTACCTGGGGATCCAGGCAAAAAGCTCTTACGTACTGCTGCCGTTGCAAGGGAGAAGGTTTTCCAGGTAATATAAGGCAACAACCTCCTTTTCCATGCAAGTCCTTCCAGCAGCTCCTAGTGAAGTCCACCAGGACTCGTGTGTCACGCAGGAGCTGAGACAGGCAGTCAACCTGACACTGGTGGCAAGAGGTGAACGCTGCGAGGCCAAGGTGCCTCCCAACATTTAGCACCTGCAGCACCTGGTCTTGAGCTGAGGGATCTCCTCACATTTGAAGCCTTGCTCTCGCGCAGAAAGCTTGAGATGCCACTGCCTCAGTGGACTTCCACGTGCTCCTGAATTGGCAGCGCGCGCCGGGCAGATCTCAGAGCCAAATATAAACACGTCGCCCACGCATGGATTTGCAGAGCGCTGTTGCTTTCCTTCGCCATGGTTATTTGAGTGGCTTTTAAGTGGGGGAAGCGTGTGGACTGCCCTGTCCCTCACCCCTCCACCGTACCCCTGGGACAGGAGGCTTATTGCTGGCCAATAACATCTGTACGAAAGTCTCTTGCTGGCAGTGCATGGGGGAATGAGCACGATGCACTTGACAGCAAGCGTCGGGGGGGACTCTAAATGCCATTTTTATCTTAAAAAGACACGGTAAGAGCCAAAAGTTTCCATCCAGGTGAGGAGAAAGGTGATGTCCAGCTGGAATGAAGGGAGTGTGTGAGGTGACCATGTGTGGGGTTGATGTGGACACGGGCACTAATACTACTAATTTCCCCCTGAAAATCCCGAATGAAAAATACACCCTGCTGGTTCAGTACGGAAAATCAGGAACGAAAGCCCTCCCAAGCTTTCTCTGCGTTATAGTGCTTAGCTCTCCTCCAGGCAGTGGGATCAAGGAGCAAGCAGTAGTGTGGCGATGTCCACTGCCTCTTCTCCTCCACCCACACGTATCCCGCCCCATGGATAATCAGGTCAAGAGCTGGAGGGATAAGGAGATGGAAAGAACCCAAGCACCTGCGTTACCTGAGGGGGTAGATCCCATCGATGCGCCCTGTGGAGCAGCCCATGAAGAAAATGGGCAGGCAGATGAGGATGGAGAAAACGAGCACCACCACAGCAAACCGGGGGATGGCTCGCAGGGAGAAGGCAAAGCGTTTCATGATGATTCCTCCCAAGAGCATCCCGAGGGCTGCTGCTGGCAGGTTCACAGCTCCTGCAGAGGAACGGAGGCGTTAGCTGGGGTCCTGCCTGCCAAGGACCTCTCTGCGGGCAGGGGGTGGGGGTAGTGGCTCCCTCGTGGGGGTTGGGAGAAGCCAGAGACCCCACCATTACCCAAGACCAAAACCCAAGGCATTCAGCACATATGAGAAACCTCAGCCTCAGGAGCCTGGCTTAGAGATACAAGATCAAACTTGGTGTGTAATTGCGTGCTCTTGCCAACTTTAAGCCTGCGAGTGATCCAGACCTGCCTCACCCATGTGGTTGGGGCTGCACGTTTTCAACGAGAGCAGTTGCTGGCCCACAAGAATGAGCGAACAAATGGAGACAGTCTCTGAGAGGCTGCAAGACAGCCTGGTCTTCTGCAGGCATCTCAGGTCAGGAAAGTCATCAAACATCTCAAGGTGATCCCTAGGTCTCACCGTGAGTTTTCCAACTACTTCCTCCCCATGGGATTAAAAAGGCTGGAGAATGTGGGCAGGTGGCTCCCTGCTGATGGTTATTTTTCACCCTACGGCTGCCGGTGCCCGTCCGTGCTCACCTATGAGAAAGTTGGCATACGAGGAGGAGGCACCGTACTGCTTCTCCAGGAACTTGTTGAGGAAGGTGGCCAGACCCGCAATGACTGAGGAGAAGCTGCACTGAGCCAGCACCAAGAGGATGAAGAGGGGGTTGAGGAGCAGCCGGAGGAAGATCTTTGGGAATCCTACAGGGAAACAGCAGGAAAAATGTCTTTTAGCCATGTGATCCTCACGTCAGCGATTCGTACTGTGGAAAAAACCCTCCCTTAGACTGTTCCCAGAGAGTTAACACAGGGGATGTCTATGGCCATGGGGAAAATGGAAGGGGAGATACCCGAATTTGGCCTGGCAGCTGACAGGACCATAGCCAAAGTGCCCTGAGAGGGAGGTGGAAGACCAGCTCTGCTCGCCACCCTCCCTCCCACACTTCCCAAACTCACAAGCCCCCGGAGCACTTAGCAAAAGACACGGTGCTTTTGTTTTTCTGGAGCAGGAGCCATATCCTCAGGCGGTGCAAACAGACAAAGCCACGAGGGTTTTGGCGAGGGCAGGGTCTGGCTCCTGCAGCTGATGAACACAGTGTATTTTCCTGGTGGGACGTCATGTCCCCCGGCCCAGCCAGGACAGCCTTTCAGCAGAGGCAGACTGAGTCCAGGCTCCTCAGGAGCAGCTCTGTTTATTTGGTCTCTAATTAGCTTTCCCCTTCCAGCAGAGAGTGCTGCGGAGACCCAGCCTCATTCATCAAAGCCCGATGAGATAGAGAAGAAGGAGCTGACAGCCTCAGGATACGACTGAGGTCGATGGGGAGGGAAAGAGGGGGAGGCTTTAGCTGGAAAGAAGTCATCATGGAGCTAAAATAAGTCATTAAACTGATCTCTTTCATCAGTGACATCCCTACTCGAGCCTGTTTCAGCCACGCATAAACAAACTGGTGGAAGGCTGCAGGGTGGTGACCTTCTCAAAGTGGCAGCTGGTGGCGCCGGCAGCCCCATGCCCTCTCCTGGAGCCGTGGGTGAAACCACCCAGCTAGCATTTTTTCCAGCACGATCATGCCATTTAAGATCCTCAAACCAATTTCCAGAGATGATTCAGGCTCCACAGACTCCAACACCGCAAGAGGGAGGCTGTGTCCACCTTCCCGTGGTCCTTAAGGTGCCTGTGCTGGCCCTGGCATCTCCACGCAACATGGTGGAGAGACTCAAAGGCCCCCAACAAACCCCCTCAGCTTGAAAACGCCGGCGTGGTGGTGTCCACCCCCCCCAGGACGGCCCCGCGCCCCCCTTCACCCTCGCCTTTGAGTGCCAGCCCTTTACTTTTTATAAACTCCAGCAGGGAGGTTTCTTCAGCCACCCCCTTCTCCATCTTCCTGAGCATGCCAGCCTCCACGTTCGGGACCTGGGGAGGGAGAGAAGAGCAGGCTGCGGTGAGAGGGGAGCACCCGTGCCTGGCTGGCACCGTCCCGGCTCCCAGCGAGGCTCAGGAGGAGCCGAGTCTGTCCCGGGTGCCTTTGTCCCCCTGCCAAGCCTGACTGTTTTCCTGCCCTGTCACAGCAAAGGGGCGAATTCTCTCAAAAATCACTGCAGCCCTTGCGCAGAGCTGCAAGACAAAAGCCCGTCCTGCTCGGGGAGGTTTAAGCGCTTGGAAAGCTTTCCTCTCCCGAACCCTGGCAAGATACCTCTATTTTAATGTCTGCCCAAAGGCTGAATATGAAAGGTGGAGACAGGTCAGCTCAGGTCTGGTGAGTCCTCTAGCGATAATCATGACATATTTTGGGTTTGATTTTGACCTTTAAAGAATCGATGACTGAACAGTTTCAACACAAAACAAAACTATTTTTGAAACGGAACCGGCAGGGCTTGGCTTTGAAAACACTGAAACGGAGCACTTTTTGACAGTTTTCCATCTTTTAAAACTTGTTTCAATGGGGAGCTTGTCTCTTTTCTGCAACTTTTTCCCAAAGGAAAAGCCCATTTATCGAACCCCCCTGCCCAGCTTTATCCCAGGGCTGCTCCCGCGTATGCCATGCTTGAGGACACTCTGGTCCGAGCAGGGGCTGTCACTGAGGATGCTGCTGGTGTCAGGGGGGTGTCAGCTTGCAGGGGGTATTGTAGCGGGGAGTTAACATCCATCCGTCACCAGCAGAACCAGGTAAGACATGCCAGGAGGGTCGAGTCCCCTCAGGCAGACCCCTACCAAGGAGGGCTGCACGCAGGAACCCCAAGAAGCCACCCAGCCATCGCCCTGTCCCAGGGAAGGCGCAGGTCTACCCAAAACCTTCCCAAGAGACGCTGTCGATGCAGCTAGTGGGAAGGGCATGAGGTCTGGGTTTGGGCTGCTGAGCTGTGGTGGTTCCGGCTTTCCAGCTAATGGTGAGGAAATGAAAGGTCTTATCCTTCACATGTTAGAGGCGCAGAGCTTGTTTGTAAGACTTTTCACTTGTGAGAAGTTGTAACCACATCTGAGAAGGGTTGCTGGGCTCCCTTCCTCCCTCCCACCCCTCTCCTCCAGGGACAGGTATTCCCTCCCCGAGCACAGCCCTGTCACCAAGATGTTCTGGCCCTCTGAAAATGAGGTCTCACCTCTCCTTTCAGCATGTACCGAGGGAAAAAGAAATAAGGAATGGACGTGAGCACCAAGCAGCCTGAAGAGATCAGCAGTCCCAGCCACCAGGCTCCAATCCACCGCTGGTCCCTCGGTGTCAGCGCCACTGTAGCTGCAAGACAGAAGGACCCACCATAAGAGCTCTGCTCTTGCACGTCTAAGGGTAAAAAGGGCAAATATGGACTGGTGGAGCACGAAGGGTCCATGTGGGCACAATCCAGAAGACTCCACTGGCCTGGAAGAGCAAACGGATGGAGGTTGGAGCTCCTCCCAGTGTTGGTAGCAAGACCAGCTCTGGTCGTGTTTGACCTCCTTTCCCCTGGCGAGGATCCTGCACCGCCACTCCCCGTCCAAACTGCGCCAAGCCTCCCAAATGACTGTAGGATGGATTTAGTCAGCATGGAAGTATGCTGATGGCACAGGTTCAACTCTTCCCCGCCGAGCCAGCCAGCAAGGCGGCGACTACGAGGGCCTGACTCCATCCTCCTCTGCTGGGGCGTGAGGTGGGTTTGGACCACGCTGCCTGCCCGGGATGCTGAGCTGAGACAGGGACGGGAAAGGGCACAGCCACTTTCCTGGAAAACATTGCTGTCCCATTGTTCCAGGCTTGGTCACTCTCTACTCGCAGAGACCAAGGGAAGGACCCGTGCCGGCAGAAGAGTGCCATTAACAAGCCTGGTTTCCGAGAGGATGAAACTAAGGGCGCCTTCTCCGGAAAAAGGAGGAGAAGGTGAGAGCCGCTCCGTCTCCAGCGCAGACATCCTTCGGCTGGGCCAAGCGATGCTCACGGGAGGTTGACAAATTGCTTGGTTTGGCATGGGGACCGCACCTCCCCGTCTCTGGGACCTTGCGGCTGGGAAAGGAACCGGCAGCAGCTCCGGGTGGGAGCCCCGTGCCAGGGTGCGGCAGGAGAGGAGCCCACGCCCCAGCGAAACAATCGCCCCGCTTCCCCAAACAGGACCACTCCACTCTGGAGCTTGGACGTCATCACGGAGCGACCGGGCAGAGGCTGCTAAATCCGTCTGCCGCCACGGGGAGCAAGCCAAGGCTTTTTGCCGTTTCCTGCCCCAGGTTCATTTATTATTCTTATCACGCACTGGACAAAAATGTCAGGCGAGCTCTGATCTCTCTAAGGAAACACAGGAAAAGCCACATTAATGATGGAGCTGGGGAGAATTCTTTAGTGATTAAGTTACCAGAAATAATAAGCATGCACTGCAGATAAAGAAAATAAGCCCTGTGGTGGCACTGGCTTGGTCCCTCTCTCTGCGGATGCTGGTGAAGGGTGGTGGGGAGCAGGATGCGTTGACTTGAACCTTCCTGTGCAGGGAAGATGGTTGTCTTCCCATCCCTGGATGCTTCAGATGTCCCCACTCCCCTCTGCCACCGTGCTGGGACAGCGTGGTATTTCCTCAGCGTGGTGGCAGTGGGCAGACCCCACCATTGACCACCTTCAGTGCAGCACCATGAGTAGGACACCGAAATGTCCCAACCACAGGACTCCGCTTCAGTGTTGGCTTCAGGACTACCTCCCTCACGGAGAGATGGAGTGGAGAAGTGCACTGGGGGTGCTATTCCAGGTCAGGTCTTTCCAGCGGAGTGGGTTTTTGGGTCACGGGACTGGTGGCTTCTGCCGTAAGTCATCTCAGAGTGACCTTCTGACTCACAGGAGGCTTTTAAGGAGGAAATACTCACCAATGTCAACTCTTCCAATGTCCACGAAGAGCCGCAGCACCACGGATCCCAGCAAGTATCCAAAAGCAGGGCCGAACACGGCGATGGCAAAAAGGATGGCTGAGAAAAGGGAGCAGAGAACACCAGTGTGAGCAGGGAACGGTAGCCTGAGGCAAGAATGGTGTTAGAGAGGAGAATACAGAGGAGAAAACCCATCTTTTATCAAGCAGCAGATGATGAGAAGGCCCCCGTTGCTCAGATACTGAACCTGGTGTTTACCTAACAGGAAGGCAGGCAGCTGCCTGCAGAAAAAGCCCCTCTGCTCTGCTGCAATCAAGGCTTTGCTGATGTGCTAAAAGTTGTCATCCCCAGCGTTAATATCCATGAGTCACTGTGACAAAGGGGGGAAGCCCCGAGAGCAGCAGGATGGTGGCATCCTGGGCTCCCGCAGGCGACGGAGACCTGAATCTCCTACAGGAGGCTAAGGAAACAAAGCCGTCTCAGTCCTTGGATCCAAGCAAAAACATTTGGTGCAAACTTCAGGCAAGGCGAGAGATGCTGAGAGCAAAGAGGCAGCAGATCACCCACAGCTGAACTATCCCATTCAAAAAATAGATAACTTGGACCTAACCCCTAAGGTCAAAATGTTTCCTTTTCACTTCTTTGGAATGAAAAGATTCAGCTTTCCTCCCTGAAAGAAACTCTGCACAACCTTCTTAAGATATGCAGAAGTTGGCAGTTTGCTTGAACTGCATTGACCATTTCTGTGCATTTTCCTGCTCCGGAGCCTTGGAGCGTGTTGGGTATGAAAGATCATATCTCCCACTGCTATGCTTCAGCTGTGAACTTATTTTAAAAGTGGGGTGGTTTTTTTTTTTTTTCCCAATTAGGCAAGGCAGTGCTTTTGTTTCTACAACATAAACCTAAGTATTGAAGGGCAGGGTCTTTCGAGAAGGGGTATTTAACCTCATATGTAGACAGTAGTGTTCCCTTTCATAGCAAGATGCGGAGACCTAAAGCGAAACGAGACTCGAAGGGCAACGGTATTTTCGTTGTATTGAGGCAATCCAGCCTCACAGTAGCCATGTCCTGTGACGTTCCCACAGCCCTAAAGCGACCCCCTGCATTATAAAGAACAAACCAGTCCCATTTTCCTTCACCTTCAGCACCTGCAGGTTTGGGAATGCAAAGGGCGCTCTGAGGTCCTGGGACCCGAGTGTCCCCTTGCCGCAGGGGGAAGCCAAGGATGCTCTGTCCCTCCTTTTGCCAGCCCACGTATATGTTTGAGCTGAGAGGAGCGAGTACTGCCCTCGCGGGAGACTTTCTGCAGAACTTGGGTGGTGCAGCACCTCTTCCCAGCAGGATCCCGGAGCAAAGCGCGCCTGGGTGGGTCTGGAGACCCTGCCAAGAGCTCCAGCGCTTGTCCAAAGCCTGGCCTTGGGAGTCTAATCCCCGAGGTTTTCCTTCTCCTTTAGTGCTTACCTTATTTTGGAACATCCGCTTTCGACTCCTAAATCACTCTGACGCCTTTGGCTGCTTTAAAGACATTGTTCGGCACCAGGAGGAATCGGATTTTTAAACAGCTTATGGAATGAGCTCAAAGCTCACGTACACTGGCCAGCACCAGATGGGTTTTGGCATTCACAGGGAAAACCCATGCAGTTTAACATGGAAGCCAGCACCTATGTCTTTGCAATCAAGAAGTCCTCCCGAGCCTGGCAGCCCTCGCTGGGCAGGGACTGATTCCATAGGAAAAAAAAAAAGTCGATTTTGAACCCTTGATGCAGAACCTGTGTTAATTGCCCTACAGGCTGTCATACCTCTGGTTAAACCACGATCAACCGATACCCAACGAGAGCAGGAGATGGTCTCTGAGAAGGTTTCCTTACTACTCTTTCCCCGCCATGGATGGCATGAGTTCTCACACACACCAGGGAGAAGCCCCAGCTCATCCGTCTCATCTCCTTGCCCTGGTTCTTTGGCTTCCTAACACCCAGACCGCAAATGTAACTCTACAGACAGCAGCTGACTCTCAAGGGGAGAGACAGCCCAGCCTTTTAATGGGGGAGGATCTCACCTGAGTCCCACAGGCTGCTCAACCCATGCCCACAGGTTCCTCTCCAGATGAGCACCTCTACCTTCACCTCTATATCTCGCCTCTAAGGTCCAGAGGAAACAAAACAATATACAGCAATGATCCCACTTACCAACATACAGCGGGGAATTGTTTGCTTCCGCAAAGTCATCTACGTAGGATATCCCAAAGGGCTGGATGGGAACCGTCCCGATTCCAGCCAGCAGCTGGGCGATGACCATCATTGCCCATATGCTGCTGGCCTCCTTCTGGGGATCCTGGGTGGTGTTTGGGCACACAAACTTATTCTCTGCGTAGCAGAGTTCAGCCTGGACCTGGCTTTTGTTACCTGAAAGGGAGAAGAATGAGCATTACAACTCTGGGCACATCCCCTGCCTTCTCCCCGGCTAAATCCCTAAATATAGGGAACCTCCCAGATTTGCTCGGTAGGCACACGCTGTTGGATTTCGGATGGATCGCTCATTTTATTTAGCAAGTCTCATCACCTTTCTCTTCCTTTAGGGCATTGTACTGATGTCAGCGTAGCAACAAGGCAGGGATTTTTATCAAACTTTTAAAGACAGGCTGACCAGAGAAGATGGAAGCAAATCCATCAGTCCTGCAGTGCAACTCCAGCGAGTTCAAGCTGTCAGCGGGGGACAAAAACCTCTCCACCAAAGCTGCAGCAACGCCGACCCCAGCCAACTGACAAAAGCCTTTGGACAGATGGTGTCAAAACTGGTGGAAAAACCTAAATACTCATGGATGGAAAAATCATGACAGAGTAAGCTCCGCTCTTTCGATGCTAGCTCTTCCCGTTCTGGCTTTTCTTTTTTCTTTTTATTATTTGTAATTAGTTCAACATTCCTATCACATCTTTCTGGTTAATGCAGTAACTGTGGATTTTCTACACTTCTGAGTAAACAGACACAAAACCAAACCAAATATTTGTCAGGTGATTAGGGGTTTCCATTGGCGTAGCGCGGCAGCGCATTCCTAAGAGTATGTCACCACAAAAATCCTTATGTGAGTCCATTCAAAACCGCGTTGCCTAAAGGGTCCGCGTTGCCAGACAGAAGGAGCCTCCTTTTCTAATAAAGACTTTACCGCAGCAGAAGTGAGAGCCGCAGAAGTCTCTCCTGCCAGCTTGCTGCGGAGCGAGGCTGCTCTCGGCTTAATGAGGGCAAACCTAACGAGTGGCTGGCTTTTTGTTATGAGCGGTCTTTGCTCCCTTGTGGTACGTGGGCAGGAGCAGGGATCGATGCCCTCTGGGGCGACCTGGCTGCCCCGAGCAGGACACCCTGCCCCTGCATCTCCATTGCCCTCAGCGCCCAGGAGTGGCCCACCTCCATCCGAAGCAAGGACCTTACTTCTTCATACCACCCAGACACGGGGAGGTCAACCCTACTTAAGGCTGCCATGCAAAATCCAACCAGGACCGGAGTATCTTCATGGGCTGTAAATACCAGGCCAAGACACGTACGGCTCTGGGCAGGGAGCAGGACGATACCTGCTCCCTCAACTTGTTTCCTTCACAGTAAGAGCAGCCTCTGCCCCAAAGCCTGACCAGTTCGTCGCCTGATGCGTGAATTTAAGCTGTCAGAAAACTTGGCGTGGTGCCTGATCCACTATTCCAAGCTGGCCGACTCGAAAAACACGGAGTTGTTCAAGGCTGCGTAGCAGGGAGGCAGCTGCAAGCCAGCAGAGAGCTGCTCTTCACATTTCCGCGCTGGCGCACTCTCAGCCCCACGCTGGGCCATCATTTTTAATAACGCTTCATGGGATCTGGGCTTGTCGATCAGCCGTGCCGGCGCCAGATTTCCCAGAACTGATATGGGAGAGCAAACCTGGAGGATCTCTAACCCTTTGGTGGGAGCAGAGGTTGTCAGGCGCCTGTGAGCAGCTCCGTCCTCACTGTGCTTTGATCCCCACCTGGGGTTTGCATCCTGTTGAGCTGCAGCGAAGTCAGGACCTAACTAAAGGGAGCAACTTGCCTAAGGCCACCCAGCAGCTCCCTGGCAGAGCCAAGGCTCCCTGAGCCCAGAGGACCAGGCTAGGACGTGACGCACAGGTGTCGAAGCTATTCCAGGAGAATGCATCTTCTCACCAGAGATGGAAGGCTTTCCCCAGCTGCCATCCCCCTCAGCGGCACAGCCATGGGGCGAGAACTTGGTATAGAGACAAGGTGACTGAGGGTTTTCGGAGGTGGCAATCCCCAAGGAGGCCAAGGCTCATTGGCGTCCTGAGGATTCGGGGGCTGAAGTCACTTTGGGAAGACCAAAGCCAGCCTTGTGGCACGCCATGCAGGCTCTTCTGCGTATTGCATTCTGCATGGGAACTGAAGCTGTCATGGTACGCACTAGCTTGTTCCCAAAGCCTGCCCAGTTAAACCAGTAGCCCTCCTTAATTGTTAAGGCTGGAGCAGAACAGGCCCTGAGGACAGTGCTCTACCACCCACACAGTGCTCAGCAGCAGGGAGATAACCTCACTTCTCAGGCTGCAATACCTCTGTGACTCCAGTAAAGACAATGCTG
Source organism: Rynchops niger (assembly GCA_013400035.1). Taxonomy (NCBI): domain Eukaryota; kingdom Metazoa; phylum Chordata; class Aves; order Charadriiformes; family Laridae; genus Rynchops; species Rynchops niger. The sequence goes on along the minus strand of VXBH01004419.1, from coordinate 118,843 downwards.
CTTTGCTTCCCAAAACGCTTTGGGCTACAGGCGGCATTTGGGTTCAGCCTGGGCTCCCAGCGTTTGCTCTTCTCCCCGGTGCTGCCACAGCCCTCAGCTGCCAGCAGTGAGGCCACCAAGAGCAAGGTCTTTTGTCACACACAAAAGCCAGGAGGAAAGTCAAAGCTTAGCTGGTGCAACAAGGCATACACACACACACACGGCAAGACTGCGCTTTGAAGCCTTCTTTATAGACTCAGAGAATCACAGAATGGTTCGGGTTGGAAGGGACCTTAAAGATCATCTCATTCCGCCCCCCTGCCCTGGGCAGGGACACCTCCCACCAGCCCAGGCTGCTCCAAGCCCCGTCCAACCTGGCCTTGAACCCCTCCAGGGATGGGGCAGCCACAGCTGCTCTGGGCAACCTGGGCCAGCGTCCCACCACCCTCACAGCCAAGAATTGCTTCCTCAGATCTCATCTCAATCTCCCCTCTTCCAGTTTGAAGGCATTACCTCTCAGTCCTATCACCACACGCCCTTGTTAAAAAGTCCCTTTCCCGTTTTCTTGTAGGCCCCTTTCTTTATCAGCCAGATGAACTGCTTTGCCCCCCCGAGCTTGTGGCACTGACCTACAGCACCATAGCTGTGAACTTCTTGAGCAGATAACGGCCATCCAAATGAGACCGATATGGCAAGAACCCAGCTCAGTGTTCAGAAGATCACAAAGCCTCAGTAGCAAGGTACTATAGAACCTTTGAGCTCAGGAAACGCATCAATGTCCCAAATAAGCCAGAAGTGAAGTGATTTGTCCACCATCACATGGGGCAGCAGTGGCAGAACCAGCATTTCCTGCACCCGAGGGCTTCTGCCCCACGTCTGCTGCCCCATCAGCAGCCCCCTCTGCTTGCAGTTGGTTTTACCCCTGGCTTTGTAGATAGCCAAGTGACACGGCATCGTTGATAACAATGCTGTCATCGCTAGGCAGAGATGCAGCTTCCAGAGCTGCAGCTGGGGCACTTCTGCTGCCACAGAAAGCCAACCTATTTCCAGGACGCTGAGGGGCTGGTTGGAGGGACACACGCCACGCGTGCAGAAAGCGGGGACACGGCTTGCTTAGAGACCTGCAGAGCGAGGGGTGGGCACAGCCAGGAGAGAAGCGTATTTAAAACAATGTATTAAGCCAGTTAATTATTTTTCAAGCATATTTTATCGTATCCGTGTGGAAGGTTATGCTCTCTCACTGACCGTGGAGTCTCCTTACAAATATCCTGAGGTTGGCATGTCCCTGGGGGATGACGGCTCCCTCAGGGGTCTCAGCCCTACGGCAAGCTCCTTGGGCACTGATGAGGTGTCTTGGCAGGCTGGAGAGGACATCCTGGCTGCTGAACTTGAAACACAGACTGCTCCCTCTGGAGGCCTTCAGGAGCATCTATGGGGACTTTAGGTACTTTACCTTGACCACAGAACTTGGCACCTGAAACCACGCTTGGAACGACATGCCTGGAAGGGGTCCCACATGTAATTATTTCATTCAGGAGGGGCTGCAAAGCTATACTGAACCCAGGCTTAAAATAGCAAATCTCTGCCTTAAGTCGTTCCCTCCAAACATTGCGTTTAAATTGCGTGTGCGCTGGACACAACCCCTCTTTTTGGGTAGGCACCAGTAACCCAGCCCAGAGCAACTTGAGATGGGTTTGTGCTGGGACAGCTCGTGGCGATGAGGGTGGAGGCACTTACCGGCGCTAAGCGTGGTGTATTCGTAGGGGTCCGATAGGAAGTGGGGCAGGGTAACCAGGAACGCTCCCAGCGCCAGCAGCAGCCCCCCCACGCCGATCACCCGCGGGCGGTGAACACGGCTGCCAAAGTAGCTGACGAAGATGATGAGGACCACGTTGCCGATCTGGAAAAGGCACAGCGAAATGGCGAGAACATCAGAAGACATCACGGAGGAAGTCAAGACCCCGTGACTGCGTTGGGGTGGGTGGAGAGCTCTCTTTCCAGGTGGTGTTTGACCCTCACAAGAGCAGGAACGGGACAGCCCTGTACCCTGCATGTTCACAGCAAGTCAGTGCTCCCTTCTCATCAAAAGCCAGCGGGCCAGCTCCTTGGTTTCTGTCACCTGTGTGCATCCCTTGCTGTCACGGATGGCTTCACAACCTCCCTGTAATCTGCCTGGGGCTTTCTTCAGCACCCACACCTGCCCTCACCCCACAGGTTGTAGCATAAACTATATAATTCCCCCAAACACAGCATAAATGAAGAATATTGCCTCCATTCCCATGACTAAACAGACAGGAGCCCAGCTACAAAATCCAGCTCTTTGCAAATGTTTGCGACTCTGGACATTTGCAACTGCAGATATGATCAGCTGAAAAAAAATATGAAAGTGTGCAGCTTACTCAGGCAAGTAGATGAACACCATAAAATTACCAGTACATGGGCTTTGTCAGCTTGGGACAAGCTAAACATTATTTTAACCTCGGCATGCATGGCTAAGAACGCTTTCTATTTACGTCTACATGGGCTCCCTTGTTTGTCTCTTTGTGGTTTTTGTTCTTGGAATTGTTGCAGCCATCAACGCAAAACGATTGTGGCCCTGGACAGGCAGGGGAGCTCACACAGAGCTCGAGGAAAGCACAGAAACCTCTCTCATAAAGCAGAGAAATAAAGGCGAATCTGTTATCTGCAAGCTGTTACTCTTTGACAGCGTGGCGTGTGCCCCATTCCAATCCTTTTCCCTTTATACTCCCGCAGTAACAGACTGTCCTACATGATGCTTACTCTGGTATTACTTCTCCCGGCATTAATTCTCAAAATTAAGTTCTCCAGTGGATAAGGAGCACATGGGTTACAGCTTTGAGGTACTCTGCGGGGCTTAATTATGCCAGTTCATCATTACCAATGTTATAACTGTCCATACGGGGGTCTCTTTCTGTGCACGGTTTGGACCTAGTCGCAATCAGCGGGAAGTCTTTCACTGGTCTCAACAGGCTTTGAACCAGTCTTTTTATGTCCAGCTGTGGGTGCTGGTTGAGGTAAGACCTGGGCATCTACTTCCCCAAGGACCCGGGAGGATTCCCAGTGCCCAGCCTCTTGGTGGAGGATCCCATGGGAGAAGACCAGCTGTACGCAAGGCGGGCTGCCACCAAGCACTTCTTTGTCTGTGCCATCAAAAGAAAGCCTCTGCCAGCAGGTCTTTTCCTAGTCGTCATTGAAGTGCTGCCAGAAAGGACACAATTCATGACAGTGTGAACTGGAAAACTTACTCCAGAGGAGTAACTGATTAGAAAGCGTTTGTGAGAAAATCCTCAGCCAGCTCAGCAATATGCAGTGAGAGTCAGTCCTTTGCCACAGGGCCACCAGGAGCTGGGAGCATTGGAGAAAAGGGATAGATCCTGGAGAGACTGCTGGCCGGGGTCTCCTCTTAGAGGAAGCTTGGAACGACTCAGGCCAGCATCATTCCTAAAGCCAATGAGAAGCCTACGAAAACAGATACTTTTACCGGAAATTTCTCACAGAGCAGTAGTTGCGTGGACACCACCCGTAACAAGATGCTCTTCTTCAGAAAAACTCTAAGAACTGTGATTAATGGAGAAGAATCACATTGCATGTTTTCCTTCTCCCAGTCACGTCTCTGCTGGAGATGTGTGGCATCAAAGGGTGGAGTTGTCTCCTCTGAAGCAACCTGCTTTCTGCCGCTGCTCTCCAAGGTCACGTCCTCACCACATAACCCTATGTTCAACCTCCTGGCATGCAGTACAGCAGAAGTGAAGTGTGAAGAGGTGTCCAGGCACAGCAACAGCTGCTTCATTCAGCACGTGTAGGCATGGCCGAGGAAGCACTGGGTGTGAACAGCCCTGAGACCCTATTCTGGGAAGGTCCCCCCCCGTGTTCTGGCCACCCCCCAGGACCTCTGCACAAGCAGCTCACCCAGTTACCTCATGCAAGCTGGAGATGAAACCTGAAGAGAGACTGGAGAGCCCAAAGCGCTTCTCAATGGTGGTGAGGCTGCTCTTGAAGTTGGCGCTGTAGAGGAGCTGGGAGAGCTGGAGAAGCCCGTGGCATAGCACAAACACCTGCAGTAAAAAAAAAACGTGCCGTCCCAGTTAGTGCCCTGTCGGTGTGTAACTGGTGGAGATCATGCCCCGTGCGAAGGGATTTGAGAGTCATATGTGCACGGACGCAAGTTGGCCAACACAGCTGCACCTCTGACGTGCAACAGGTCTACTGAAGATCTCAGTCCTGGATCCCTGATTAACTTAGCTTTGTGAAATGAGCGATGCAGTGTACAGAAGAGAGGACAAGGAGCTCCATTTTTCTCTTTCCTCTGCTTTACCTGTATCAATATTCATTGGTATTTGCGCCCTGGCAACCCTTGTGCAACCCACAAGAGCAACCCCAGAACTTGAAGAGGACCTGTTTGCACTGGGAGCTGTACAATGCTAAATGAGAGAGGTCTGACTTTGCGTAGATTTGGCGGGTGCTCCTGAGACCACGTTAGAGCCAGCCCTGCAGCTGAAAGGGAGCCATGCCGGTTTAGACTACCTGAGATCCAGTATTTCCAGTCGGCCCCTGGATTCACTCAGCAGTAAAGCCAATTAACAGAACCTGCTCCAAGGGGCGTTGCAAGAAAAAGTAGGAAAAGGGCTTTAAAAGCCCCAGAGGGAAAGGATGAAATATGCACAACGTAGTCTCACTACTGGAAGACCTCTGTAGTATTCTAAAAACAGCATCTTTCCCTCGAGCCGGGCTGCGAGCCCAGCCAGAAACCAAGGCGAGCGGAGGCAGAGCTTTCGGGGAGCAGAGGAGGGAATACAGAGAGTTTACGGGGCAGGGCAGGAGCGTGGTCGAAAGAGCCCGGGTGGCCTGGGAGAGGAAAGCGCTCTCAGCCGGAGATGCAAGAGGCAGCTCACAAGGGTCTTTTGATCTATATTTAGTCAGAATAGTTTTCCTTTATTTTTCTTGGAATGGAATGCGTCCACACGGTGCCAAAAGTATTTTAAAATAATTTAGAAAGAAAAGGGAAAAAAAAAAAAAAAAAAGGGGGGGAAAAGGTCTTTTTATTTAAATTCACAGGAAATCAAATATTTGCTGAATACCGGAAGCGTGTCCCACAAAGATAACGGCGGGAAGTCCAAGATGATGAATGGGGGAATCAAAGGTATTGCAGAGCTGACAAATTCCTTATGTCCTTGGCTAGGAGAGCAGCAATACTCATTATTAGTATTTATTTGAAACAGTGGTAGCACCCAGAAGCCCTGACCCATTGTGTGGGAAAAAAAAAGCCAACTCCTCCATCAGAAAAAGAATTAAATTGTCCACCCGACACGGAGGATGCAAATGCCGTAGGTGGATGAGTGGCTTTTTGAGGAGCAGAGGAGGATGCAGAGCCAGGTCCAGCAATTACAAGAGAATTTGGGTAAGAGAAGATGGGCGAGAAGATGGCTTCTTGGGAAGTTTCTCCTGCGAGGGAGGATAGCACCAGACAGAGGAGACAGCTGGGTATCTAAAAGCATAAGAGATGGAGGAGATGCTGGCAGACAGTGGGAGAGAAGAGGTTGGAGGTGAAGGAGAAAAGGGAGACCTGGCAGTGGGAGGGCAGGCTGGGAACAACCTGGAGACCACAGAAGAGTAGAAGGAGAAAGGCAAACACCAAAAAAGAGGGAAGAAGGGTCACAGGGACATGCTGCCATCACGAACTCTTCAGCCACGCCTTGGAAGGGTGTCAGCGGAAGGGCTAGCATCTGCCACCGCCGTAGCCGAACAGGAGGGGACAAAGTCCCAGGCTGGGACTTTGCCCCAACAAAAAGCCGCAGAGCAACGCCGTGGGGTGTAACGTGGGAAACCCTCCCAGACAGGGACAAAGTGGAAGTGAAACATCTGAAAGTAAACTCTTGAAAGCAGAATGACCTCTGCACCCTCCAGCTCTCAACTCCTACGTTCAAAAACCCGTCCCAGCACACGGTCCTGCTGGTGAAAGCTGGATCCACCACCTTCCGCAGTCCTGACCTGGGATCACCATGTAATTAGTCCAGCCGGGCTGGTCTGGAGCAGAGAGGTGACTCCCGCGAGGATCAGAAATGGAGAGGGGATCTGGTTGCCAGAGAACATTAATTTTTTGTTCCTGCAGCTCTGGCCAGACCCTACTGAAGTCATTCGAAGAAGGAAGCGCCGGCTAAACAGCGGGAGGGCAGGGACCGCCTGAGATGTGGAGCAGCTGGAGGGAGAGCACTCCCGGTGTGAGGCGTTAGCCGGAGAAGCAAAGCTGTTTACCAACGGGGAGGGAAGAGGGTGGATCACCAAGGCTGAATTTAGGGCAGCAAATGTCAGCTTAATCCCAGGGCAGACGGGGAGATGAGAAGCGTCGGGGAGAGAGAGGATGCTGGCGGGGAGGGAAGATGAGGAGGAAAGGCAACCTGACCCTCCGAAATGCTGGGGTTGGCAGGGGCTGGGGAGAAGGCAGAGGCATGGAAGGACCATGGGGGACCAGCACTGGTTGTGCTTCATGAAGATGGAGAGCAGGAGATGAGAGGGACAAGCGGTGGTCAGGAAAAGGCAGGGCTGGCCTAAGGTGGGTTTATGCATCGGTGATAACCTGGGGACGGACAAACCGGGGCTGTGGATCCCAAGGGAGCAACCTGGGGCTGCCTGCCATGGGGGAAGGCAAGGTGGGAGAAATGCAGCTGGAGAGCACCAACGAAGGGAGAGAAAGCTGCTGGCACCGAGACCACGCAGCAGCCTCAGCCCTTGGATGCGGAGAGCCCGGAGGATGGAAGGGGAAGGGCAGAGGAGATAGGGTTTTTTTTTTGGCTTGGGAAGAAGCTGCCACCCAAAACAGTCAGAGCAAAGCAAAACAACCTTTGCTCCGGGACTTGTGCAGCTGGAGTTTGGCTTTTCCAGACACACTTTGACTGTCTGGAGTTGAAAGATGTGCCTGATTTAAGATTTCCTGACAACTGATTTAAGATTCAGCGGGCTCAATTCTAATGAAAATAACGACCGCCCAAAATTTGAAGGGTCTGAATGCAAATAGCCGGGAGAGGGGCTTACTCGGAGGGCTCCCCAAAAGGAGCCCCTTCACCGCCTGACCCTGGCACGGGCCGGGATGCTCCAGCTGGGAAGAGCAGACCTCTGAGGCTGGTGGAGATCAAGGGCACCACGTTCCCGTGTCCCCTTGCAGGTTCTCACGGGTCTCTCCCATCCCCGTCGCTCTCCCCATGCATCCCCATCCCCACATGTTCGTGCTGACCACCCTCAAACCTGCTGCTCCACAGACAGCAGCACCGAGCTGGTCCCTTCCAGCTGCAGAGAGCTCCAGACGTGCGGCCTTGGCCCCACGCACCCGCCGAGCAACCCCAGGAGGGGACGGAGCTGCTATCACCCACCTTCCGCAACACTTAACGAAGAAGGGTTTTTTTAAAGAAGAGCCAAGCTCATCTGAAGGGAGGTTTTGCTCATGCAGAGCCACGGTGGGAGGTGCTGACGAAGGCACGGTGGGAGGTTAAGGAGTCGGGGGCACTCCCACGAAGTGCTGACCCGCCGGAGCAGATGCTCCCATCAGAGCCTGGTGTATTTCTGGACCTGCACAGGCCAGCAGCAATATCGGGTGGCCAGGGAGCGGCGCGGAGAAGCCAAAGGCGTGCGGCCACGTGCACCCCCACGCACTCACACAACATCCCCTCTTAATCATCCCCACGTTTCCTTCAGAGTGCCCGAGCGACCCTGACTCCAGGCTGTTTATACAAGGCACTTGACTCCTTTCCAAGAGGCACTTTGTTTAAAAGGGGAGAAAATGGCTGGGGGAAGATCCTTCGCAGGCACGCTGCTCCCCCCGCCCCCGCCACCCCAAAGTTCATGGGGAGCAGCACCTCCCAGGACAGTGCTTTTTTCTAAGGAAGAAAAACCCGCTTTGGTGCGGGGAAGAGAGGGGACTGGTCCCTCCGTGGTCTGGACAACACTTCTCTGGTTCAAAGCAGAGAGCTGGCAGCTATTCCATCAACCCAAACCTCCTTTAGAGGAGATGTGTTTAACAAATACCTGACCCGGAGGGCTGGTGGGGCTGAGGAGTGCGGGGGGGCAGGCTGGGCTCCAGGCAGCCCCCAGGCATGGGGATGTGGCAGCAAGGCTGAGATCCTGTACTGGCACCAGACGTCCCCGTGGAATTCCAGGTATGGCCATGGCTGGTGTGCTTCTGGGAGATACCCGAGATGGCATTTTGGCCCTTGCAGCCACCTCAGAAGACCCACTTGCACCCTTTTCCATTTCTCTGTCGCTCACGGGGAATAAAATAAGGCTCCGGGAAGGGAGAGAGGGTCTCCCAGCCTCCCGCTGAAGCCATAAAGCAGCTAAGGATGAGGAAACCAGAGCCAGGGGGCAAATCTGCGCTTGAGGTGGGTGTTTTTGGGGTGAGGAGCAGGTTGCTGCTGCCAGGGCTGGATGCGCACATGGGGAGCAGGCAGCGTTGCGGGCAGCGCTGGTAGGCAGCAGGTGCTTGCACTGCCCCACGTCACGTACTGGGTCCGCTAAGCCGCGTTGCCTCATCTCACGGCGCTCTCTTTCCACATTGCTTATGTAAGATAATGCCCTGTCCCCACTGTCACCGGCCTTAACAAACAGCCACCTGAAGGTACACAGAGATTGGACTTCAGAAAAGCCTACTGTGAAAGGCGGGGTGTTTCGTAACATGTTTTTTGTGAGGCGGGGTAGGGGAGCATCCCTTGGTCACCAAGGCAGACAAAAAAAAAAAAAATATATATGCTTGGCAAGTTGGGTTAAATAAGAAAAAAAACTGCCAAAACATGAAGTACTTGAAAACCCCAGCCTGCAGTGTTGGACATGGGTCCAGGCCGGGTAACAAAATTCAAATTTCTTGTCATTTGAAACTCTCAGAGGAGTTTCTTGCTATTTCAAAGGCCTCTATGGAGCCTCCAGGATCCAGGAGGCTCCTCCAACGTGGGCGTCTGGCTCCACTCTGCAGGGACTGGGGGTTAGGGAAGGTGCTGCTCTGTGCATCACAGCCACTGCCCCTTTCTCTCTGCCACCTGCAGAAGCAAGTTAAGTGTTAATTCTCTGCTCTGCTTCCACAGCTTCATGCTGCGGTAGCAGCACTCATATTCCAAGTCATCCCTCACCTCGTTTTTCGGTGTTTTCACCTTGGCAGCCCTGTTTGGAGATGGAGAAGGTGGAAATCGGGATGGTGCAGCTCACCCAGTGAGGAGAGCGCCATCTCCGGCTCTCACCTCCATGCACTGGTGCTCACCTCCATGCCCAAAAGCCTTCCCATGGCAGCACCGCTAGCAGCGGGGCTGGAAAGACCCACGGTTTACTTCATTAGATGGACGCAAGAGCTGCCCGGGGAGCTGTAAAGAGGAGCCGAGATCCCCACGGAACCTGCCAAACTGCTCCCAGTTGACTGATGACACTGAGGTAGGAGGCGGCCAAGAGCAGTCGTCGCAGGAAGGCGCCAAACGAATCTGGCTGGAGTAAATGTTTGGAAAGGAGAAGGAGTAAGGATGCTCTGTTAGCTCTTTCCTCCGCATAGTACAATTAGAGCTGCATTTTGGGCTCTGGAGGGCCAAAGCAAAATTCTTTCGACCTTAATGGAAAGTCATGGCCCAAAGCAGGAGACCCGAACCTGTCCGACTCCGAAGGCTTCTTCCACTTTACTCTCCTGAACTTCCAAGGTGGGGGGGAAAGGAAAGGGGCAACTTTAGGAAGGAATATCTCCAAAATTATAATAGGCAGGGAGAAGACAGGCTGTTTGCTTTAGAGCTTGTGTGCCATCAACACCCACTACACTCAGAGATCCTCCTGCAGGAGCACGGCCGAGGCCACTCGGTCCCAAAGAAATGCATCAGTTGGAAATGAAAAGTATACAGACACGTGTGGGGAAATACGTCCCTCCTTGGCATCTCTTTCTTACATCCAGCCACCTAGATTTATAGATCAAAAAGCACCGTGAAAGATGAAAATTAAAAAAAAAAAAAAAAAAAGGCAACATCTCCACAGAAGGAACCAAAGACCCTGCCACACAGCACGTCCCTTCGCACAAAACCTCTGAGCCTGGAGCCACAGTCCGATGGCAGAAGCTGGGTCCTAAATTTTATTTCTATTGCAAAAACTCCCCCCTAATAATAAACAAATTAAAATGGTTAGGGATTGTCTGAAGCGCTCCGCTGCCCAGATTATTACCAGCGACGATGACTGTCTCCTGCCAAGTGATCCGCGTTTTACAACCCCCGATTGTCAAGTGCAAAGACAATGTTTGCTCTTTTTGCAACGAAGGCACGCACGAGGTTTCCCCGCGCGGTGTCCCCGTGCCCTTGCAAGGTCTGTGCGAGCCCAGCTTTGCTCAGTTGCTGTAGAGGGACCGCTCCAGGGGACACAAAAACACGTCCCTGCCTTAACGCGTAGGTGCGCGTTGCAGATGTCAGAAGGAAAGGAGGTTTTTTGGCCGCGGAGGATCGCTGAGACCAGACCCCCAGCGTGTGAGGCTTTGCTGCTTCCCCAGCTGCTGCCAAGAAAACACTGCGGCTTGCAAAATACGCTGCGTATCGTTAAGCAGCTTGCTTTCTTCCTGCAACCAGACCCAGCACACAGGTAGGTTGTGTGGTTGGGTCTTCGCTCTTCCTCCTTTTCCGAAGGTCTCTTTTCTTCACGGTGCATCGGGATCCAATCGTGATCTCCCTGAAGACAGCTTCAGCTTGGCTTCGCTTTCCCTGACCCACAAGTGTATGTAAACACGCCTCTCGCACGCCCACAGCCCTGGCCATGCCTCGTGCTCCCTATCAGCGACACTCCTCTCCCATTTCGCTCGTGATAATCTTATCTGTGCTGACCACTCCTTGGTTGTGTTTGGGCACTGAATCACCTCGCCCCTCATAAAATTATCTTGTTTCATGTCTCCTAGACCTTGATCCCACTAAACTTGCCAACCCGATTTACCCTCTGGCTCTTGCCCATCTTTTTCTTTATCCTGCTGCTGGGTGTTACTGGTGAAGGTCAGAGGTCTCTTCCCTTTTGAAACCCAATCCCACCAAAACTGGATTTAAGCACAGTGTCGGATCCATCCTAACCCAACTTTTGCTTTCTGATGCCAGCACCACCACCTCAAATGCCGGAAGAACCCAGTCACAGCGGGTCCTCCTCCCCATGCCACCCCACTTTTCCTTAAGGACCCTGCTTGCTTCTTCGCTTCAAACGTTCATCCAACTTGCCATCTCTCCTTGCACAGCACTCAGTATCAGAATATCCTTTGACTTTCTTGCTTAAACCAATGGCCCTAATCAACAATGACTTTCTCCTCTCGGTGCTTCCCTCTCCAAACCTACAGCCATGCTCTCTTCCCACCAATGACCTGACGAATCTCCTATTCTTGCTAACAGCAAAATAAAGCAATTCATAATCTTTTCCAACAGGATATGAGAGCACAACTTCGACATCTCCAGGCTTCTGAAATATACTCCTCAGCAAATTCCTTTACTTCCCTTAAAAGGAAGGGACAAAAACCCTGCCGTGATACTGTTGGGACCTCAGACCCCAAGGCAAAGCTCCCGTTTCTTCTGCAGAAGGCATCCAGCCTCCCCAGGGAGGGAAGAGCTCCTCGCTCCTGGCCATCGCACCCTGCATGCAGCCAACATCTTCACCCTGGAATGCTTTAAAGCCATATCCCACCCTGAGAGCCCACAGTCTCCTCCTGACCCTGCTGTCCCCTCTCCTACACTCTTCTATACCACCCCTCTCCCTGCCCCCAGTCTAGCACCCAATTTAAATCTGCCCCGAAGGCTTTTCAGTCTCCCCCCTGGACTCCCTCCAGCTGACACAAATGATGATAACTCCCCGTTATCCTCCTGCTTCCTTTTCCACGCCAGGCTGTCCGCAGGATAAAAGCCTCCCCCTGCCCATGCTCCCAACCATTGCAGGCTGCTCCCCTGCGCTCTCCAGCGAAGCGGCTTCCAGCTGAAACCAGTCCAACTCAGCTAAATAACAAGATATTTATAAAGCTCTCCTCCTCGTCATGTTTCTGGGGATCCTGATCAAGCAATTAGCTATCGATTAAAATAGCACAAAACCATGAAAGAGACAATAAAGGTGAAGATGACAAAACGTTTGAGGTACTGCAGAGACAACACCTTTAAAATAATCCTTTTTCAGTGGCTGCTTGGATGGGCAAGGACATGATGATTGGAGACAGCAGTTAGGACTCTGGACCAGGGGCACTCATGGGGTCCATGGCCATGCTTGGGTATCCAAGAGACCAACCATCCACTTCTCCTCCACCTTTCAAAACTGTTTTGTTCCTTTAGGCAGTGAGGTCCTCAGTGTCCCCGGTACCACCATCCACCTGAAAGTTTGTTTCATCCTGCATTTGCCAACCAGAGCAACTACTACCTCCTAGTGCCAGTCAGCACAACCCTGGAAGCTCTGGTGAACTTCAACGTAGGGGCCTGCCCTTGCTCATCACCCATCTCCACCACCACTGTGGGATTACCGGGATGCTCAAGGTTTCTCGCAGGGGACAGTGCTCGCAGCAACCTTCCAGCCCCAAAGACTGAAGGCCTTTTGCGTTCGTCTTTCTGTCTTCAAGGTGGTTCAAGACAAACAGCCAACTTCTGGAGGGGTTCAAGCAACCTTGCAACATCTGAGAGGGCATTCAGAAACAAAAGCACGGTGACCAGGTTTATTCCAGCTACGAGATCATAGAATCATAGAATAGTTTGGGTGAGAAGGGGCCATTAAAGGCCACCTAGTCCAACCCCCCTGCCATGAGCAGGGACATCTTCAGCTGGATCAGGTTGCCCAGAGCCCCGTCCAACCTGGCCTGGAATGTTTCCAGGGACGGGGCAGACACTAAACACGCTGTCAGGTGAGCTAGGTGGTGCCCTGAGATATCAGTGTAGGCAGAGCCTTGATGCCGTCCGGTGTAATTGCAGTATCAGCTACAGTCATGAATACCCACGTATAACCGGGAGTAACTTCCACAGCAGCAACAAGGAACTGTCACCAACCACGTTCCCGCAGGGTACAGAGATCAGCTGTAAATGCCTGCTGTGTCAGAGCACAGATATGAGCCGGCGGCCAAATTCACGGGGCATTGCCTCCCCGACCTCCTGCCTCTGCACTGATTCTCCTGCAACCTCGGCAGCACCTCCGTGCCACCCATCCCCAGAGCTGCCCTCCCATCCCGCCCCTTCACATCCCTGCAGAACCATTGAAACTACCGCTTTCCACCAGGACCTTTCCCCTTCTGATGCCCATCCCCAGCACCATCGTGCTCCCCACCTCCGAACACCAGCGGTGACGGGGACAGTGCCAAAAACCACCCCGAGAGCGATGGGAAGCGGTGCGGGGAGGTGGTGGGCCCCCGTCGCGGAGAGCATGCATGGACGCCTTGCACAGAAAAAACAATTTGTTACTTTTGGCCCCAGCCCTGCAAAAGGCACTCCGAAAATGATCTTGGCATGTGAGCCTTAGGGAATAAATATTAATTTAGTGATTAGGACTTGGAGCCTGCTACAGCTAAGGGATTTTGTTGTGTTGGAAACACTGTCCTGGTCAGAAACTGCCATCCCTTATAAGAGGACATTGCGTCTCATTAATTTAAACCCCTTCATAGCATCTCTCTCAGCGGGGGATGATGCCAGCAGCTTCCCACACAATTAGGTGCTGGATGAAAACTTTATATAATACGTTATTTGCAGCACCAAGGGCTTCTCATACAAACAAGAGCTACAAAGCCATATAAACCCAGATGCTTACTGGACACCTTGTCCTCTGACGACCCATTCACAACAAAACAACTTCCCAAACCTGGAAATTCAGTTGTGACACCACTTCTACTCATTTTTTGGGGCTGAGAGGATTGACAACTGTGCACAGGCTACCGCTTTCCTACCTTGAAGCAGTTGTTTGTTTTTTTTTTTTAACGTATGCGTATTTTTAACACAAATATCCCATCACAGGAAGAGCGAACAGGTCAGGAAAGGGTGGGGGGACGTCATTACCTGTCAATTTATGCACATCTGCTCTTAAAAGCAAGAATTTTCCTCCAAGGGATGGGTGTCCTGACTCCCCACCATCCCAGATGGCATCTATCACCCATCTGATGCCAACAAGCGTGATTTGATAGAACCCAAACAGCTCCTTAACGCGCTTCCACAGTGACAGTGTCGGGCTGCGCTGTTCCTCTCGATTTAGCAAAAACCTGCTGATTTAAAAAAAAAAAAAAGTGCTTCTTTTCACGCGCTGGTTTTCCCCT
>VXBH01004419.1:74730-104582 GCA_013400035.1 Rynchops niger | reverse complement strand
CGGCCGGGGCAGGTGGCACGTGGGGGGGCTCTGGTGGCATCTCCTGCTCAGGGAGTGGGGGGGTGTCACTCTGAGTATGTCCCCGCACACGGTTGCCGCAGCGTGTGCTGCAGCATCACCTCTCCCTTGGAAGTGACCCTGGAGGACCCCCCCAAGACGGGCTCAGCGGTGGGTGCCTGGATGGTCTGGGGAGCTCCGGGCTCATCGCTTGTTTTGAAATTAAGACTTGAACCAGCACCAGACGCTGGGCGATTCGAGCAACGCTGGGTGCCGGCAGCCGGCCCGGCGCCTCCCGGCACAGCCGGAGCTCCCGCCGCCAGCGAAGTAAAACCCCCGTATCATCTGCCCTCGGCCAAATGTCCCCAGGGGGTCCCGGACACAGGCCCTGACCAAGCGCCCCCGGGGTGCCGAGCGCCCAGCCCGACTGCGCCGGCTGCCCCGGGGGGGGATGCAGAAATGGATTAACATTTGCCAGGGTTTTTTTTCTTTTTTTTCTTTTTTAAACCCTAAAGTTTTACATCCTGAAAAAGGTATCGAGTTTGGTGCTGTTTTTTCAGTTCCAGAATATTTTTGCATCCTCCCCCTGTAAGCATTAGCTGCAAGAAGAGCTCTGTTCTGGGGTGATTTTGCTCAGCTTGAGCCATGGTCATTACTGGAGTGGGTTAGGGCCACCTTTTGCACCCCCCTTCCAGAGGGGGGGACAGGTCACCAGTCCCCTGCAGAGATACATCAGAGCAGCCCAGAAACAGCCCTAAATTACCCAGGGTAATCTCAATCTCCTGGAGCTAACAGCCAAAAAGGTCCATCAAGTCACCTGCTGGGATAGCCCAGCCCTGACAGCGGGGACCTTCAGGTATGTAGGACTGGAAGGCACCATCTGAGACGATGTCCACAGTCCTAGGAGCTCTCACCATGTCACCCGTTGACCCCAGGAAGCCCAAAGCTTTGCTGCTCGGGGGAGCAACCTTTTGGGAACAGCCCCACGGCACCCTACAGCATCCCCAGAGAAATGCTGGGGCCCCGTGATTCGGTGAAACTTTTCCTGCCCAGAAACCAACCTCAAGCAGGCACAGCCCAAAGAAGAGGGGGCAGCGCCATAACTCCGTGCAAGGTGAGGAAAGACGGGGGGCAAAATCACACCCAAACCCACGCCGGACCGCGATGCTCTACCCATGGCCGCGCGCTCCCGAAAACACGCTTAGCTGGGAAGTGTGGACAAACCCTTCCTTGCCGTGCTGCTATCGACCTATAAAACATGTGCTGATAGTCAATAACGCTAGTGGGAAATCACCCCCCGGGCACGACCGGCAGATGCAGCACAAGGGGGTCCTGCCAGCTGCCCCCCACCACGGCAGCCCCTCTTGCGCACCGAAAGCTGCTCTGCCCGGGGGCAGGTGCCGCTGGGAGCCATCGTTCCCCAAAACTGCACCCGGCTGCTTCGGATGCCGGCACGCGGAGGTGCTGCCGAGGGAGGCACAAAGATTCCGCCTCCCCACCCCAGGCAAATCCTGGCAAAGGCAGGCGGGTGTCCCAGGGACGGGAACCAGCGTGTGCAGCAGCCCCGGTGCCCACCCAGAAGTGGGCCAAACTGAGCCATAGGGGGGGAAAAAAAAAAAAAAGACTTGGTGAGGAGGGGTGTAAAAGTGCGATGGTTCGCAGGGTTTAAAACGCGAGAGGCGGCTGGTGTTTTCTCATGCAGGCTGGGAGCTCGAGAGCCCGGAGCTCAGGCAGGGACCAGCTTTAAGATGCCAGCTCTCGCCTCGCTAACAGGAGCAGGTGAGTGACTGGGCAGCCAACACCAGAAAACCCCACTTCAGCCCGCCGGGAATTTGCTCCTGTCACTCAAAATGCCCTTCTCCCCAAGGTTTTTAAAGCAAGTCAGTGTTATTATAGGGCAGTGTTTTCCTTTCGCACCAGGATGTGGTTAATCATTCCCTAAGCAGGAGCACACTGTGTACCGGATGCCGTGGGTAAGATCCACAGCCCACGGAGAGCTGCCCACGCCGCTTCCACGGGGAGCGACACCCACCTGCCGTGCAGGGTACCGCTGCGAAACCCACCGAGCCCCCCAGCCCTTCCCATACGCCAAGCGGGACAGACCTCAGCGGTGTTATCCAGGACTGCCCGGGGACCTGACTTTTAAATTCTGCATCTTCGCAAGCAAACAGCCTTCGTTTTACTGGCAGCTTGTACCGGGGATGCGGGGACCCGCGGGATGGGCCGGGGTCCCTCTCTGTGCAAGCACCCTCCTCCCTCCCCACCGGGGAAGCAGCGCATCCCTGCCAGGCACGGCTCCTTACCTTGATGTTGCAGAAGATACTCCGGGAGCAGGTGCCAGACCTTTTGGGGATGTCGACCGGGGATTTGCTGGCTTCAGGGTGGACTCCCATCGTGGGGGCTTCCCGGAGAGCCCCGAATTGTTGGGCTACACGTGGGCTCCCGTCCCTCTCCGGCCCGTCCCGCCGCCGGCAGCGTGCACGGTCTGCGCCGAAAACCCTCCAAGCCCGTGAGTGAGGCAGGCAGCGTGAGCGCAAAGTTTTTATAAGTCGGCTGTCGGGAGCGATGATGAAACCCTTTCTCCTCCCTCTTTTGCTTTGTGCGCCGAGGGAACTTTAAAGTTGCAGGAAGTAAACGGCAGCGCACAGGGAGCAGGTGGGAGCGAGGGCTCGTCGAGCCCCGGATGGTTTGGGGATGGGGACCGCGGCGGTGGGACGACGTTTGCCCACCCGTAGGGGACACCCAGCGTCCCTCCGCTGTCCTCACGTCCGAGGCTGCAGGACGCGGCTGGACAAGGCACCGGCAGCGCAGCCCTCCCGCAAGGAAAGAGACCGGGGTTTTAATTCACGTTCCCCTGAAGGGGAGAGAGGAAGGGGAGGCACCATTCAGCAAACCCAGATTTGGCTCCCAGGTGGTGGGAGGGGGGAAACTGGGTGGCCAGAGAGAGAAGTCCCTCCCTGGGTTAAGAGGTTATGGAGAAAATAAACTTCTCCTGCTTTTCTCTTGTGGAGAAAACTGCATTTGTGAAGTTCCTGAGCACTATTTTTTTTTACCAATACCTCTCTGGGGCTTTGTTTATGCAAAGCACTGATTTATTTTGCTGGCTCCTCACAGGGAGGAGAAGTGTCAGAGGGAAAAGGGCAGGTTGAGGGGAAGCCAGCTTCAAGTATTTTGTCCAAATTACTGCTTTTCCCGGCATAAAGCAGGGTGGAGGAGAGAGGTGGGGGGAGCCCGCCTCGGGGTGCCCCGAGCCTGGAAGAAACCAAATCCCGGTTTCCTGAATGATTTCCTCATGGGAGGGCTGGCGGGTCCCTATGTACGCCCTAGGGTGATGCCCAGGAGCCAAGTCCCGCTCAGCGGGCACCCACCGACACCCACCCCCTTGCCCAGGCGCCCGCTGTGGCCGCTGGCCACGAGAGGGTGCATTGCACCCGTGGAGAGGCTCCCTGGGCGCTCCTTCCCTCCCAGCTCACCCCAGCCGTCCCGTGAGAGGACCCCCAAGTCAGCATCTCCGGGGTCCGGCGCCAGTCTGACCAGGCGCAGGGCGTGAAAGCGGTGTGAAAATTAGCCTTGCTGAGACAAAAAGAGCTGATTTCGGCTGTCAGCTTCCCAGTCTCCTAACCCTGTCCCGGGAGCGCTGCTGGCAGGGACAGTTGGGTATCACTCACCTATGGGTGGCAAAAAAAGCATCCTGTTTTCCCACCTCTCTTTGTCCACTCCCATCCCCAAATTTGCTAGATCTGGGATTGGGACACAGCGTGGAGAGACCCTTTCCCGCCCGCCATCACGGTTAGACAAGCCCTTTTATCTGCCACTCAACGGCAAGAGACAGAGAGTTTCGGCCTCACCGATAGAAAAGCTTAAGCAAGCCGGCATCTCCTCCGCTTGTCTCCCACCCTCCCCGGGAGCCCAACGTGCCGCTGAACTCGTTTTTCAGGCAACGCCTGGCCCGCTCGCTAATGGCCCCGTCTTTTCAGTTTATTCTGCCGTGACCCGTGACGCTCACTTTGTTATAACAACCACCTCCACACGCAGCAGCTGTTTCGGTCGCTAATTTCAGCTTTTCCATCCAAATTTGTCTCCCTGCAGTGAAACGCTCAGGGGAAGAGGCGCGATGCTCCTTGACAAGCCGGTGCCCTGCCTGGCAGGGGGCAGGATGGGCAGAAACACCCCTGCCCCGATGCCGCATCCCACGGATGGGGCTGGGAACGCCGCGCCGATGGAGTTAATAACCACTACAAGGGGAAGCAAAAGGCTGTGGTGAGTCAAAAGGGAATCAGGGCTTCTGGTAAACACCCACCAATGTGGGCTGGATGTCACTGTCCCACGGGGTTGCGGGTCCTCAGTGGCAACTGACCGCACATCCCAGCTGGCCAAGGAAGGGACAGAGGCTGGGGCGGCCTCGGACGTGCTCGGAACCAAAGGAGCTGGGTCCCCAGGCAGCACTGTGCTCCCCAGGTCCGGCCACCCCCAGCAAGATCTCGGACATGGTGGGGATGCCCCAGCAGGGCTGATTTGCTGGAGGGCAGGAAGAAATCGTGCTGGCAGCCCACACTGCCCTTGTGTTTCTCAATCTGCAGCTCTTGCAATAGGTAAGGCAAGAAAACACCTGCTTCCCGTGCGGCTGGGAGACACTCGCGGCGCTGGGGACCTCCCCGCGGGGCTGCACACCTCGCTTACCCCCCCCACCAGGGCAGCGCCTTGGTCTTCCCTCTCATGAATAAGCTTCCAGTGAACGTTTTTCCCAAGGAGCACTGCCCAAGCCTCGGCAGCTTATCGAGCTGCAGTAAATAATCCAATAAAAGCTGACAAATCTGAATTTAAAAGCCCAGTCGTGGTGGCTTCGGTTATTGAAGGCTGCAGCAGCTCCACAAGGTTCCCCGCGGCCAGCGCAGGCACTTTGTCTTGCAGTAGAAGCAAAGGGCTACCCTGAGCAGGCTCCGTCCACCTAGATGGGACCATCAGAGAGCACTACTGACATCTCCCAAGCTTTTGACCCGCTGGAAGAGAAACTCCAGCCCATGGACACAAATTCAGTTCTAGCTTTCTTACACCGACATCGCTTTTAAATTTCGGACCTTAAGCAACCGATCGTGCAGCAGGAGTAACAAAACGAGACGCACACGAGAAAATAGGACTCTTGCCTCTTTTGGAGGATTCTCCCTGCATTTTCATTCCCGCAGAGTTACAGCCTTGGCAAGGAACGGTTCGGCCTGCGGATGAGCGCACAGGAGGAAAGTGATTTACGGCGGCGCTGACAAAGGGAGGGGAGTTTGCTTTCAAATTCTTCTCATCATGCTTTGGTAGGGCGATATAGTCAATGTTAAGCACCTGGCAAGAAAGATCACACATTGACAGGGTTTGGTTCGTTTTACACGGCTCCTGGGGCCGCATTTCTTTCTCAGCCTTTGAAATGAATTCCTCCTACAGCAGTCATGCTCCCCTGGCCAAGACATCAGCTGGATGAGAAGACCTCGCTGCCGCTAACTGAGTGGGAACCAGCCACTTCAGCCAGCAAAGCTGAATCAGGCCCACGGCTCTCCACGTACGCCACCAGTTCGTCCGCTACCTCACCACCTCCCCTCATCCAAAGCAAGGCACCAGTTGAAACCTGCCCGCCAGGCACGTTTCCCACGGGCAGACCAAACTTACATCGGTGTAGCTATGCAGGAATTCAGGCAGGTCCCTCTTTGCTACCAGGGGATGCTCACCTTGTTCACAGATCAGAGCCCTCAAAAGCCACTTTTCAACGTGACCACAGCTCTTCTCTTTCTCTGCATCCTCCTCCTCACTTCTTTCTAACAAGCAGTGGGTTGATGTTTCCTCTGCTTGACCACCTGGTTTCAGTCTGGCAGGGACTGAAGCATCTCAGTTTTCCTCCACAGTATCCCCAACCTGTTCTTCTCAGTGATTATTTGCCCGCTGGGCCTTAAAAGGCGATGCGTACCCACCAACACTGAATCATAGAATATCTTGAGTTGGAAGGGACCCATAAGGATCACCGAGTCCAACTGAGACTCAACTGGGAAGATCTTCCTGGCCCCTGGGAAGACTTGTTACTAGGTGAAGAGACACCACATCCCAGCATGGAAGATGATTTCCCACTGTGCTATGCACGCACAGTCCCTGCTACATTTGAAGCTGGACCAGTAGATCCTTTTTAAAGGAAGGTGTTTCTTTCCCCGCAGCCTCCCTATCATTGACTTCGGACAGAGTCTTGGACTTATGCAGTCAGTATTTCATTTCATACAGACTTGCTTGAAGCACCATCCATAGTCTGGAGCAAGACAGCCTCGGCCCCAAGGGAACAATGGGCCAAGAAACTCCATTTCCTATCCTAGCAGGGGGGTCAGACTAGACGATCTCCAGGGGTCCCTTCCAACCCTTGCCATTCTGTGATTCTGTGATCCCAGAGCCGGCAAAACGTGAACTGTGAGGTCAGACATCCCAAAGAACCTGGTTCCTGCTAGGTCAGAAGTTATTTCCCCAGATCCAAATTTGTCGATCCAGAAGACTTAGCTCCCTTCCAAACTCTTCGGTGGCCTCACGTGATCCAGCAATAACAGGGAAGTCCATAGCACGCCTGTATGCATCCCCCAGCCTGGGAAATCCTCTGTTGTTGCATCAAACTAGAAGCTGGAGATGTGACTGGACCTCAGGACCCCCTGGCTCAGCAGAGGAAGGGAGTGAGATGTGATCCAAGTGAATTTCTGGTCCTTTCAGACATAGCAGCGATGAAGATCCTGCCACAGACATCAGCCATGGAAGGAACTGCGAGGATGGACAGACGCTTAGAGAGACATCGTGTTGGGAGGACCTGGGGAGGCTCTGCAAGAGAGAGAACGGAACTAAATCAGGATCAGAGCCCCACGTACAGCTCATAAAACGAGCAGCCCCAGAGGGTTTTGCCCCAGATGTGCTGGGTTCTCCCGCTTTGTGGGTGGTGCTGTTGCAAGCAGGATTAGGAAGGGAGCAAAAGGTGATCCCTGTATTTACTTGGGAACCTCGCACAGCTTAAAAACAAACTTCCTGGAGCCGCGTGACCCCCAGTTTACTTGCTGCAAACCAGGACAGCACGAGTCTCTGCGGAAGCAAACACGAAGCCTCTGGGGCTCCTGGAGGGTTTCAGACTTGCAAGTACAAATATTGCTCTGGGAACGCGGACTGAAAACAACCCCCTCTGCGTTACCAGAGCCGGTCCCCGGGGCTGCAGACCGGCACGCCAAACCCAACCCCTGGAAACCCCATTTATTCTCCAGAGCTGGTGATGTGGCACAGCAGGGGACAAGGACCGCAGGGGACGGGGCCGGCGGCGTGCACCAGCGGTTCCTGCCACTGCCTGTGGCTGCAATGGAAATTGCAGACCGTGAGAGGCTGGGTTTAATTTACCAGCAACGTATATTTGATCTGGAGCAGAAATGCTGGTCAGAGGGAGGTACACAGCCATACCTGAAGAACAGGCTTGGCTGGCTCACAGCCCGACCTGCTCCCGGGGATGCAGAGCGAGGGGATGGTTGTTTGCTGGCACCCGAGAAGGTGGTCCAGCCCTCGGGGAGGGGGCACCACCGTCCCCACGGTGGAGAAGCACTTACAGAGGAGCTCTGGGGCCAAGCAGCAGCCAAGCCCCAGAGCAGGACGTGATGACACTGCTTACCCTCTGGCCGAGGCCACCACCAGCCCTGCAGGGAAGCCAGCCATGCCCAGAGATTAAGAGTGAGGTCAAGGCGGGATGGAAGAGCAGGTAATTTATGCTGAAGATGATGGCAGAGGTGCGTGTCAGCATTAATCCATCCCTCCCATGGTTGGCTGCCCACAACCAGCTAACCTGAAGCAGAGGGTATTTGTCTACGCTGGTGACTAATAAATATGTTAAGCAACTCTGTTGTGCCCTCCGCCCCATACGCAAACCCAGTCAATCCGACCCCTTGCAGGGCAATGGCAGGAGAACGGTGCATTCTGGAGGAACAAAGGGGAAGGCAACTGCAGAGCCTGGGAACCCGGAGGCTGTGATTTTGGCAGGCCGAGCCTTTAAGAAGAGCAGAGGAGAAAGCAGAAAGCTCCTCCGTTTTTAAGAGTGCTATAAGCGAACAAGGGAGCGGGGGAAATGCTTTTAAATGAGCCCTGGTGGTGTCACATCTCTTAAACAGCCACTTTCTTCTCCTCTGCCTTTTCTGTTCTAAGTAAGTCTTGTTTATAATTAGGCCACTTGAGTCTCACCATCAATCAAATCCCCGCTGTAAGATACCAAAGGGTCTTCAGTTAAACTGGAGATGACCTGGTGCGCGGATTATTTTGGTGGGTCCTGTTGGACCAGCCACCTCTCCTTTCTCCATAAATACCTTTTCCACCTCTCCTTTCTCTGTAAGAGCTTTTGGGGATGCCAGCCCCCAGGTGTCACGTCTGGGGCCTTTCGCTCGGCACGCTCCACAGAAGAAACTCTGACGGTTGGTAAAAGGAGGAGGTGGGAGATTGGAATTAAGATTATTTATTCCACACCCTCCCCAGCTAGTAATTTGCATGACATTTGCATGCACCATAAATGCTGCCCCACCACAAGGAAGAGCAATCGCAGGGGTGGAAGATGTGGTGCATCACTCGGAGCCACGTGGGTGCTGTGAATACCAGGGGTCAGCACCCGGCAGGGCTGTGCCAGCGAGGACCCAGCCACCTTCACACCCTCCAGCCACCGCTGTAAAGCCCTCCCGGCATTGTCTGAGTACAGAATTCAAAATAACCCGATGTTTGTAGTCAGGCCAGAGCCCTGGCCTTCGCTGCAGGATGTGTTCTGCAAACCCAGAACAAAGAGACGGTCCTTGCCTCGAAGGATTTGCAATCTAAAGCATCAGTATCCTGTAGTAAAAGCAATTAAAAGAGGCAGACAAGGATCTGACTGCACCGTTCAAAGCAGGATTGCATTTCCTTGAAATTGCTTCAAGTGATCGTGATGAGACAGTCTAATTTAACTCTGCCCACTGCCAATAAACTTCACAGTCAGTAAATATTTCAGGAACAGTGCCCCTAAGCAAGGCTTCTGCAGCCTAGAAAGGTAGGGAGTCAAATATTTTTCTAAAATTCCTTCACCCTGATTCCTCCCATGGACCTACACACCCAGGACAGACAGACTTTTCCAGGCCACCCTCTGCCCTGAAATCAGTTGCAGGGCAAATCTGTTATTTCCCACCAAAAAGACGGCATCCAGCAGCATCAGAACATGCTGCTGCTCGTAGGGATGTTGTTAAACCCCTGGCAGCAGGTCTACAGAAATGCTACAGAGGGTATTTGTCTACGCTGGTGACTAATAAATATGTTAAGCAACTCTGTTGTGCCCCCCGTCCCATACGCAAACCCAGACAATCCAACCTCTTGCAGGGCATCGGCAGGAGAACGGTGCATTCCGGAGGAATAAATGGGAAGGCAACTGCAGAGCCTGGGAACTGAGGGGAGAGGCGAAGATGTGTGGCTGAATCAGACCCTGAGCAGCTCAAGGAGGCTCCTATCCAGGAGGATATCCCACGCCCCGGATGCTGGCACGTGCCAGCAGAGGGAAGGAGGAGGAGGTGACCACCTCTTCAACAACCGGGGAGCATGGCCCACCTCAGTTGGGCGCAGTCCAGAAGCACCGGCCTCCCCGGGAAAAGAACTGAGAGGGCCGATAGTGAGATCATATTCCATCCTCCTCCTCCTGCTGCGAAGGTCTGGCAGACAACGTGAGAGATGCATCACCAACGAGCGATGCGGCACCTCTTATTCACTCCTGGTGATGAGTCTCTGCTCTCCAACAGACAAGGGATCAACGTGACTACAGAGTCCCCACAAAAGCCCCAGGAAGGGGCAGAAGGGCTGAGGTGGGCTTCATGGTTTCAGAGACGGGGAGACCCGTGTGCCCACATCGGTCCACATCCCACGGGAAACCTTCACCTCCTCGAAGAGCTTGGTGCTTGTCGCGTATATTGACCTTTCACTTTGGAAATAATTTTATTTAGCTGCTCCACCACCTCTAAAAGATCTCAGAGCGCCCTGGCAGCCACCATTTGAATGGAAATTAAAAAAGAAAAAAAGAAAAAAAAAAGAAGTAGACAAAAGCTTTAATGAATACTACCCCGTTACGTGAAAGGAGCTAGTCCAAATGTTGTGCAGTGATCGTGGCTCCAATTTGATCCCTTCTGAAGTCGTGGTAAGGACAGTTAAACCTCAAATTTGGATGCTTGTCCACTCCCCTCTGGAATAAAGGTTAAATTCAACAAAAAGAGGATAAAAGAGAGTGAATTCAGCACATCTCATTCCACAAAACTGTACTCATACCACTGCAAGTCCTGAAGCTGTCGGCACCGTTAAATACGGAATGAGAGTTATGTGTTTGCAATGAAAATGGTTCACTCTACACTAATACGCTGCAAAATATTTTTATTATACCGTATATTGACTTACTTAATGACGATGGCAACAAGAGTGCCAACAAAGCTGCATAATCATTTAAATTTTTCATTTTTTTTTTTTTTCCCCCCCAACTACTTGGAAGTTTCATAAATACTCCTTGTTTGGTTCGAAATCTTCCCAATTTCCCTGATACTGTGAGAGTGTGCGCCTGTGGTTTGGCTGTCACTGTGCAAGGATCAACCCACTCAATAAAACAGCCTGAATTTCAATAAGCAGCAAACCAAAAACAGACCCATAAAACCTGTTCTCCTCACGCTGGACGCAAGGCAAAGGCGGTGGTAAGGCGCTGGGATCTGGCAGCCACCATCGCCTGCTGACACGTGTTTTGTGGAGCTCTACTGGAAACTGGCTTTGACAGACCCATTTTTGCGTGCCCAAAGCAGTTCAGATCTCTTCATTCTCCTCCTCCGCAGAGGCTGCTGCCACACGCTCTTTACGTCCCCGCGCAAAATACCTTTGCAAGGCGCCTCTTCCCATGGGGTTCACTCCAGCGTTGATGTTCAGCAGCTAGAAGCCCAAAATTAAGGCGAAAGCTTGGCCATACTCAGCGCTGGAGCTCGCTGCTGGCAGCTCCTGCTCCATCTTCAGCCCGAGAAGACCCGGGTGTCACCCAGGGTGGGATGGAAAGCTGCGACGTCCGCTGTACAAAAAGTGCTGGAAACCTTCTGTTTGGAGAAGCTGGAATAAAAACAGCAAGAAGGTTTTTGATCACAACAAGATCCTCTCCTAACGCTGGATGTACGGTAGGAAGGGCTGGTTTTGAGCTGGTATCAGCGTTAAGCCATTTCGAGTCAAAATGTATTTGTTTTCCTTGGAACAGGCAAGTCGAACTGGAACAATGGCTGGAACTGACATTTTGCAGGGAAAGATTTTGTTTCATCTTGAAAGGCTGAAACACCTTGAAATATTTTCCAATGGAAATGACATTACGTTTCTGCTGATGCACAGGGGAATCATCCCATCACAGTTTCCATCCTTCTCCGGCCGCTCCCACTTCAGCCGGAGGGACCCAAGGAGAGAGCAAAACACACATGGCATGGCCCGAGAGGCATGGAGAGCCACCCAGCCATCATGTCCAGGGTGACGGAGAGCAATCCAAGCAGTCACCATGGGCACAGCTCATGAAACCACCCTTTTTAATGGGGAAAATGGAGGGGCAAGACATTCGGTGAGACCTGATCTAGTATCCACGAGGGAATTATGAGAGGGGCCATAAGACCTTGAGGGAAGGTGAAGAAGTAAACAGCCCCCCTATAACCTAAACGGGTTATGAGCAAGAGAAAAACAGATTCTGAATTGTGACAAGACCTCTCAATCCATAAAACGGATAAACAGCAGGCGCAGGAAGAGTTTGTAAAGCTCTTGGTTTCTACCTGACAGGAGGACGCTGCCTCTTTGCACCTCCATGGGCTGCAGGAGGAGACAAGCGTGGGAGCAAGTCCCTGCGAGAGCTGTGTCCAGGGGCACTGGGGTAAGACTGCCAAGGGTGACGAGATCCTGTTTTAATTGCTGTGCGGCTACCACCAGAGGAGCACTGCAAAGAACAGAAATCAAAACCCCCGTCCGTTTCCTATAAAGGAGTGCGTGCGGGGAAGTAAAAGATAAGAATTCAGAAATCTGAGTCCTGCTTTGTCGTAGTCTCAGATTTCTCGTACCTGGAGAGCTTGAGAAACCTCAGAGCCCTCCCATCCCAAATCCAGACAAAAAAGCCCTATTCTTGAAAAGCTTCGTCAACAGAGGAAAGTTGCAAGCTCAGGGTGGCTGCAACATTGCCCTATCACAATTTCAAAACATTTCCTTCAGATTACGGCTTTTTTAGTACGGTGGGACTAGCTCACATTCCTAAACAATCATTTCAGAGCAAAGTAATCCGCCGGTGCTTCCTTTCAAAAATGAGCTGATGATTCCGAAACTTCCCCCCCCGCCCCCCGCGACATTCCAAATGAACATGAAAAGTTTGGGGTTTGAAACAAAACGTGCCCTTTTTTTTTTTTTTTTTTTCCCCTCTCTTTCTTTCTTTTTTTTCATACAAGAGGTAAAAAAAGCTTTCACAGTCAAACGGGTCAGAAACGGGATCCTTTCTTTTCGGCTCTCCTTTATTTTGCGAGGACAAACCAAGGGGTTCCCAAGCTGGGGAGATGCTTGGGGTCTGTTGCTACAGGTTCAAAACCAGCCTGTTCACCCAGCCAGCACTATCTTCCCTTCAGCGACCGCTTCTCCTGACCTCGGTGCTCTACGTGAACATCAACGGCAGGGTACAGTCCTCTGGGCACGGTGTGACCCCGCGGAGAGAGGATCAGAGCTGGGCTTTGCAGGAGCGGTGAAGAACCAGAGATTTAAGACACAGCAGGGTTTCTTTTCCTGTTTTTGTTTTCCTTTCCTAACCGTGTGACAAGTTTTAGCCAGTATCTGAAGTTCTCAGTACCCCCGAGAAGAAGCTGCCCAAGTCTTGCCTGAAAAACCACGCCGGCTGCGGTAAGTGCAGTCACGCTCTTACGTCCCTCCGAGAACAAGAGGATGGAGCGGGAGAAAATGCTTTTGCTCCCAGACCATCTTGTGCCTCGTGGACCACTGTCTCTACTGCGGCGGGGCTGGAGGAAGGAGTGACTCACCCACCACATCCTTGGATCAAGTCCAGCCAACACAGTTCTCTACCTCATGGGTTACAGCACTACCAGGCAAGCTTAGATTTAACGTCAGAGGAGAAACCTGACTGTTTATAGCCGCTCCGAGAAGAGTAACGGTCATTGATGGATATACAAACGAGGAAGCGGAGCACCAAGAAATCAACACATCTGTGAAGAGCTGTCAGCTTTGATGATCCTCGCAGCATGCCTTCACACTTCACTGGTGCTTGCTTCAAAGCCATCCCATCAGATGGCTGAGTGACTTTCTCAGCCAGGTATGCCTCTGCCATGGCTGCTTAACTTCACCCTAAAAACCAAGACACATGTTTATTTTTTTTATGGGGAGATCAGTAAATTGTTTTGACAGACATGGTGGACCACTCCTACCTAAAAGAACTCCTTTGACCAAGACAGGTATTGTGTTCCTGATGGGGCTGGCTCTTCTCACCTTAAAAATTGATTGTTTTGAATCATGAACATTGTGTTCCTAGTCTGTATCTGACAGCTGCGGCTGCACATTAAGTAAAGGACCTGCCAGTAGGTTTGAATCCCAGAGCAAAAGGCATGGTTGAGATGGTATGCTCCAATGTAAAAAGGATGTGGTGAATGGTGGTCCACTGAAGATCACCCAAAGTCAATCATTTCAAGAATGATCTGACAGCTCAGGGAACAAGCTACCTGTCTTCCCTTGGAAGTGGCATTTTAAACCCACCCTCAGCAAAAGGAGAGGTACAGGAGATGCTGTTCTTCAGAGAAGAAAGTCCCTTGAGCTCCTCACCTGAAGGGAGGACCACACATCGCCGCTGTATAGGTGGGATGGCAGAAGCTAAGGCCTGCACAAGGGTGCATTTAGGATTGCACAGTCCTTCTGCAATCCCTTTCTTTCTTCAGATTTCCTCGCAGAGCTGGTGTTAAGAAGGAGCAGCTTCGTCTGGCAGGGTTGGTCAATGCCTGGTAATAACGATGGAAGTCTGCGTGGACACCAATGCACGTTTTGGGGCCAGCTGTTGAGCCCTCCGCAAACAGCCTTTAGGACGATGTCAGTGGGGGTTATCAGGCCATCCCTTCCTGAGTGGTGTCCTTCTTTTGGTGAGGAACCATTGAAGTCCTCATCCCATTCATCCCAGATCCCCCTTCCATGACGCCCAAGAGACACCAGAAACCCCACACCCTCACGCTCTTCTCAGCGCCACAAAAGGAGAAGCTGACTCACACCAAACGGCATGTTATCTTTGCAAGTTCATTAATTTCAGCGAGGGATTGTTTCCTCAATGCCTGCTCCTGTTGTTTGACCCCTGGCTTTGCTTTTCTTTCTTTTGCAAGGACAGCCGTTGGTCCAGGTCACACCAATGAGAAATGTCAAGCCAGTTCTGGGAACCGTTTCCTGAAAGGCATCCATTTACGCTATCTGTACGCTGGCATGCTTCTGAAAGAGCCTCTTGACTGGAAACATTCGACTGGAAAGAGAAATGGGTCATCCCATCCCGCTCCTTCCTCCTCCCTGCTCCTTTGGGGAACTGCTGTAGGAAACCAACGCAGAGAGGATGACCAACGGCGGGATGGGGCTGCTCTGGCACGAGGTCTTCATCACGCTACGGCTCGTCTCACCACAGCACCTTTCCTCATGTGACTTTTTGTTCCTAATTTAAAACCGGACACAATGAGACTGCAAAGACAAAAATAGTGGTTTAAATTTAGGTAGAATAGACTGAGAGGCACCATTGACACTTCCTCTTCCAGCAACAGCACTTCACAGCCGGGAGGAAGCAAACAAAACAGGAGGAGAAGCTGCGGGGCCAGCTGTAGGATGCAGTTGCTGAGAAGATAGCCAAGGAAAGAAGATATGATGTCTATCCCATGGAGACCCTGTGGACAATGACTGACTCATTGCTTATAGGCTGGGCTTGAGCCATCTCCCCTGCTAGACCGAGCGAGGCAGGGGCTGTAACATAGCTGGAATAGGTGGAGCCCAGTAACAGTTCCTCTCTCGCATGACTCAGGCTGTAAGGCTACCTCCTCCCATCCCCAGAGGCCCGTGCATTTGGGGTCTTCCAGGGACCCAAAGCTGCCTCCTTTGATGGCTCCCGATGCCAACGGAAGGCCAAAGGCACCCGGAGGCCCATCTCCTTTTCCAGTCCCACCAGGAGATTTGCTCTCAGATGAACAACGCCGACTCAAACTCAGTCTGGGCACAAACGAAGCGGCAGCGGTGGGAGGGGAAGATGCCACGAGGAATTAAGAGTAAGCCAGTCTCCCTCTGCTTCCACAAACAGCAGTGCAGACCTCACTTGGTCCATCCAAGCAGTGGGAAGCAGCTTCCTAAGTCACCCAAATTAAGAAGAATTAACTCGTCGTTAAGGAGAGGTTGCTGGCACTGGCTGCTGGCGGGGAGTGATTGCTCAGATTTAACGTCCCTGCTGAAAGAGGAAGCAGAGCGTCTGCTGTTTCTGGTCCACGGAGCATCATCTGGTCGCCTCATGCAGGGTCCCATCGCCCTGGTGTGTGTTGAGCTCCAGCTTGGTCCCAGTCCTGCCCAGGAGGGAGGAGCGCGGGGCTGTGCAGGCGAGCCCAGGGGCAGAACACGCAACGCCATTAAAAACCATCCCGCCTTCATCCTCCCCGCTGCCTGTCAAAGGCTCCCTGTGATTTTTCTGGGCAGTGACGGAGCCAGACAGCCAGCACTAACCCTGACTCACCCCCGGGCTGCCGCGAAACCCCACGACTTTCAGACGAACGCACGCCTGGTCCTCTGCGCACATGAGATCCTGATCCCAGCCCGCCGCAGAGCAACGGCCTTCAGGGCTGGGGGTGGCCCCCAGCAGGGCCAGGGGCAGATATCACCCCGGGAAGAGCTGCGGGACGGGCAAGGACTGTTGTCCAGAGCCTCAAGTGGGCTGGGAGACGGTCTTTGGGTAGGACTCAACGCCCTGCCTTGGCAGAGCTGCTGCCCCTCCAAGAGGTGGGGGAAGACCCAAGGACAGGAACATCAACCGGTCTAGATAATGACTTGTCCTGCCGGCCAGGAAAGCTCGTAGGGGAGGCACCGGGGGTGCAACACAAAGCCGGGGATAAGAAACTAGAGGGGCTTTAACACTTCATTACATCCGGAAGAAAGAGGGGGAGGGTTACAGCCTGGTGCGAACACAACCCATAGAATAAGCGCCCGCGATGGGTATGGGCTGCAGGCTCCCGGCACCGCAGATGGTGCCATCCAGATGGAACAAAGCAACCGGGTTTTCTTCCCTGCGGTCACAGGGCAGTGGTGTGCTCTGCTGCACCCTGTAATAGCCCAGAGAGACAGATCTTTGGGAAAATAACTATTATATCCCCGAAAAAAAGAAACAGGGCAGAAACTCACAGGTCACCCAACACAAGAGGTGGTGAAAGGGCAGGGCTTGGGGGTGTCTTCCCCTTCTCACAGAGGACTCTGCTCCCCAGGCCACAAGCCCACAGCCTTTCCCTGCCTCCGCCAGCCCGCGCCCCGGGAGCCAGCCCTCGCCGTATCCGCGCAGGCTGGGTTCAGCCAGGACATTTCACAAGAGAGCCCGGCAGCACCGAAACGGGAGAAATTGTTCTGTAAACAGCCTGCTGTTTGCATCCCCCAGCTGGAAGCTGGCCCGGGACTCCTCGTCCTGCAGCGCAGCCCTCCATCGCCAGAGATAAGAGGCTAAGTCACTTGCCAAGGGACAGCCAACATCGCTCCTGGAGGGACCAGCCATGGGAACTTCATCTTCAGCACCCAAATTCCTCGTGAAGAGCAGCGGGCTGTGCCCATGGTGAGGAGGGCATCTCCTGGGCACCAGCCGTGAGGGCTGGGGGCTGAGTTTCTCCCACCTGCACCCAGGTGGGTCGTTCCCCTCCAGACGCTTGCAGCCATCTCCCCGAGAGCTTCTGGGCATGGCAGGGCTCTCCTGCAGGGGAAAAGATGGCCTTGACGGGCACGTGGTGCTGAGACGGGGTCTCACTGGAGCGTGGGCTGTTCCAACTGTGTTTGAGACAGTCTGAAGATGCTTAATAGGGAGCGTTCGGTGCAGCTACAGCTTCCCGGGGTTGCTGCAGCCAGATTAAGGAGCGCGCAGGATGCTGTGCACCGGTTGCCAGCTTGACCTTGCAAGCGCTGCTGGGTATCGCACGTGGACGGTGCGGACTCCTGGAGTCTGGCGTGCGGTTTGATTTAACGTAGTCAGTCTTTGTATGCGATAAGGTCCTTTTACAAGCAATTTCTCATTCGTTGCACAACAACGAGCCCTGGCAAATCCAGCCCTGCTCCTGCCGTACTGGCCAGGAGCACGAGGTATCTCTGATGGGTTCCCCGTGCCAACATTTCCCTCTGCGGCACCGAGTCCCTTTCCACTTACGAAACACCACTACCCACAGAAGCAGCACCTTCGTATGACACAGAGTAAACCCAATCTACCCAGGGTGAGAAGAGGGAACAAAGAGCTGTAGCTCATTACACCAGAGCCTCCTCCACCACACAGTGCCAAGTCTCAGATGTTCCTTACCCTCTTTCGCAACCCCCATCCCAGGAAGCCTCACCTGTGCTGCTGGCGTCTTCTCGGCTCAGCAAAGTGCCAGGACAGGGTCTTACTTCAAACCTCCCCAGAGTAATTCCCCTTTTCCTTGGGCCAGGTGATGCCAGGATGTCTCCAACCTTCTCCTGCAGCCTGTGGAGTCCAAGAAAAAAGGTAAACAGGACACTCGTCGGGCTCAAACAGAGGGCGTGTGCCCTTCATCAAAAAATATTTTGGAAAGGCGGACTGGAATGCTAGCATGGTTTCCTCTGTTTGTCTGACTGGGGAATTTCCCCTTATCGCTGACAGGGTTTGGAGCGGGACCAGACGAAGAGCTGGCCCTCCGCTGCCAGGTTGGTTAACACGGCGGGAGGGTGCACCGGGGTGTTGGGGTTTATTGTCTCCCGCCAATACACGCGTACAGTAGGCACTCGCGAGAAGGGTGCTCCCTGGTCAGGATTCATCACTGGGGCCTGAAGTCGGTGACTGCAGCAGAGAGACACCCCCAAACCAAGGGTGCGCCCAGGTCCGAAGAGGCACCCTTTTGTCCCCCTTCCCAGTTTAACTCCCCAGTGAAACGGGAACGCGCTGGGCTCCAGCGCAACACAAAATTGCAGAAGCGAGACCCCCAGAAAAAAGGCAGAACGATGCGAGCACAGATAATTTGGAAACAAGTGCCGCAGATTGAAGGGGAGGAGATGGAGAAGGAAACCAATGAATGACCCAAAAGCAGAGCAAGCGAGGACCAAGGATCTACCACCACAGACACGTTCGTGCTGGCTCGATGGAGCAGGTAGCGTAACATAGATACCAGAGGGGACGTCCCCTCTGCCCCCCAGCAGGACATCCGACGGCTTTCAAAGCTCAAAGGCACAGCCCCATCCACAAGCAGGGTGACCAGGGTGGGCACTGCCTACGTGCCATGGGGCTCCAGCACCTTCTGGTCCTGCCTCCCCGCGTTGGTCAGTGGTGGCCCCATGCAGAAATGTGATGTGGACCCGGTTGGGCCTGATCCTGCCTGTTGCCTGTATCCTACCCGGCTGGTCCAACCCCAGGCAAGCGGAGAAGGCGCAGGGGACGCACCAGGGCGTGCGCTCCTGACGTCGAGATGAAGCGATAGGGATGTCACCCTGTTTTCGGTTAAGCCTTGCGCACGGGGCAATTACACCCTGCGGTCTGCAGTGCTCGTTTCACGTTGGGCTTCAGCTTTGCCCGCCAGAGCGGCAAACCCGCTAGCGCCAGGCTGTTATCTGTGCTGGCACACATCGCAGGCTGCGGGCAGATCACCTCCCCATCCTTCCTCCGCTTGCCCAACAGCTCAGGGCCGGGAAGATGCCCAGGGATGCGATAAGCAATGCCTGCATGCCGTTAGCAGAGGAGGAGACGCCTGCTGCCGCTCCGGGCTCGCCTCTGCCACTGGCGGTAGCCCCAGCAGCCACGGGCCACTGTGGGAACCTGGCCCAGGAGAAGACAACCCCGCAGGACCGGGGCTGAGATGCTGCCGCCTCTGGGAAGCGAGGGACTGGAAGCAATCCCAGCATTTTTTTTTTTTTTTTGCTTTGGGAGGGAAAATGAAAACATATCACGGAGACAGGCTATTTTAAGCTCGCTCCAGCCTCCCTTGCCAAGTCTGGAAAGTCGCTGTGTAGCCCAGGGAGTCTGGTGGTCCCTTTCTTTTCCGTGGTGGATGGAAACGAGCGGGGTGCGAGGAGGGTATTTTCCCCCGCTTCGTTGTTTTCAAGCCATTTCAGAAGCTAAGCGGGTTTCCAAATAGAGGGGTGGATTGGCATCACCGCAATGAAAACTAATTAAACATAATTATTTAGCCTGTTGAAAATTATTTGTGCAGGAACACCCTGCAGTTGGCTATTAAAAAGCAGGAAGAAAGTATTTTTTCCAGAATCAGGTTTTCGTGGCGGTTACTCTGGTGGCCGGAGCTTCCCATCCAGGCTTTTCGTGCACCGTCTGCTTACAAACATCAGGGTGGCAAAGAGCCTGCACGACCAACCTGATCCTTGAATTTTGGGGGGTAAGGAACTCCCTTCCCCACCCAGTTTCTTGGCCTTTGGGAGGTGGGTGGAGCGAGGGGTGCAGCTTTGTCCCTACCTTTTGGGTTTTCCCTGAAAGCTGCTGGATTTGAGGGGTGAAGGGGAGTATTTTTAGAGGAAGTCAGTTCCTCCCCAAGACACGTTCTCTGCTAGAATATCTCCAACGCAGGCATGCAAACAACAAGCCACAATGGAGTCATTTTGACAAATCAGTAAGTTTTATCGGATGATCTCAGTTTATAGGGAAGGCTGTTTCTCAGAAGTAAACGGCCAGGGAGCCGTCAGCCCCCGCTTTGGAGAAACGGATGAGCACCAAGCTACGCCGTTAGTTATCAGGAAGGTTAAGAAGCCTGGTTTTCCCAGTGAATCTGTGTTTATATACATCACTTTCCTCCTCCACTATCCCGCAACCTCGGCTCCCGTTTCCCCACGACGTCCGGCTCAGCAACAGGGACGCGCCGGCGTGCGACCAGCAACGCTCGGTGGCCCAGGCAGCAAACCATGGGGAGATCCTCCTCACCTCTCTCTCCTCGGGATGCTTCTCCACCTCTTCCCTCTGGTCATCTACTTGGTTTTGGGGAGCTGAATTATTATCCTTGAGCCCTTTGCAACTCATCCAAGGGGATCTCTCGACACCCATTGTCCCAAGTGCCAGATGGGAAGGGCAAGCGTGGCGTGGTGGGGTTGGTGCTGGCAAGCTTGGCAGCTCGGGCTGCACACACTCCAGGACCGCCCGAAAGAGGGGAAGCCATGAGCAGAAAGGCTGGGCTGGGCTCTGGACACCAGCCGTGCTTTTCCCAGAGCTGAAATAACAAGAAAAAGGAATTGCATGTTGCAAAACTGCTGGAGCGCATGGGGCAGAGCGTACCGGAGGGCAACCTGACGTTGGACAGGCCTTGCTCAGCGAGACCCCCAGGACTGGGGCGAGGGAAAGCGGAGCCAAAACCCAAGGATTCTCAGACCTCAAGCTTTTCACAATCCACCTTCGATGGAAGACATGCAATTTTTAATTGAAAGAAGCCCAAAGTTGCCCCGGCTCCAACACCCGTGGCTGGTTCGAAGCAGGACCTGCTGCAGCCCCACCTTCTCCCAGAGGTCTCCAGCCACACCAGTCCCCTTCCCTCCAAGGCCACCTGCACCCCATCCCTCTGTCCTCGCAGCCACTGCCTCCTCCTGGCCACCTGATCTCACTCCAGGCACAACCCTCCCCTCTCTGGGCCGCAGAAACCATGCAAACCGTGTCCGATTCCCCATGGTTTCCTCCTTGCCTGTTCTCTGAGGGCTTTGCAACAGCCCTGCGCGTGGGAAGCCTTGTCTTCCTTGACCGTCGCTTGGAGCAGAAAAGCAAAGTGTGGCCACAGGGGGAATGATCCAACAAGCCTGGGGCTCTGCCTCCTTCCATCCTCTGGTTGCTGTCCCTAATTACTGCTCCGAGGGCTTTCAGCCGCCTGACTTGCTGATATCGGTGCTAATTGACTGCTGGCTGAGCTTCAGCAAGATGCTCACGCTGGCTTGCTTCTGACAAAGCCCTGTTAAAATTGGGTGAAAGCATCAAAAATAATCAGGTTTCCAACACTATTACAAAACCCAACGGCTTCCATCTGACAGCCAAAGGCTTTCAGTCCCCTCCCCACACCAGCTGCCGCATCCTTGGAACGCGAGGGAGCTCCTGAAGAACAGCTGAGCCAAACCTCCTCTTGGGGTCTGTCCGTCACCTCTACCCACCACTGGGCTCTAAGCAGCCCTTCAGCAAAACCGGGGCCTTAGTCCCAGTGGACATCTGCCCCAGGTACCTGGTAAATCTGTGGGTCCTGGTCCCCACGGCCAAGCAAAACACTTTCCCACCACACCTCCGCTGTGAGGAACAAGCTCTCCTAAAATGGGACTGGATTTACCAACGGGGACCCAGCTCCTCCGCGCGTGCCCAGCACAGCATCTCTCCCGACCCACATGAGCCAGGTCCTCGCTGGGGGTCCTCCATCAGCTGCGCTGCCAAACACTGGCTGCAGACCCTCTGAGGAGGCTTCTTCCAAGGCAGGTGGGGCTCAGCCAGCCACCACACGCTGCTGAGCCCAGCGGCTTGCCTGCCCTAGCAAAGCACCCTCCGTGCCGGCACCCTGAATCCCACCCGCTCTCAGCCAGACGCTCCCTGGCTCCTGGGGCCAGCGAAGCGATGGGAGCTCCTTTGTGAGCAGAGCTGAAGCCATCTCAGAGAGTTTTCGGGCAGCCAGCGTTTCAAAGAGGGGTTCGGGACCACCAGGGAGATGGCATCTGCCACTGCGGCTCAGAGGGAAAGCCAAATCCTGATAAGACCCTGCTATTCAACAGCAGATGTGATTAACCGTTCTCCCTTCCCGTGTGATCATCAAGCCAAGACTGGCAGCCCTCCTGGGGAAGGTGTAGGCTCAGCCCAAACCCAGGCTGGGGGGGCATTTTGGAGGGGGAACAGTCCAGGATCTCCTCAGCCACTGCAAACCTGGCTGCACCAGCAGCAACTTACCCCCTGCAACCTTCAGAAAACCTGAAGCACGGACCCCACTTCTTCATGGACAACGGGGCTCACAGGGATTCGAGAGAAGACCGCACAAGTTCACGGAGGAAGAGGCGATCGCAGCAGCGTTACAGCTGGGGAGAGATGAGGGAAGAAACACCATGGCCCCCTGGCTGTCTGTGTAGAGGAGCACCTTGGAAAGGAGCATGGGGCAAGGTGTGACGGGCAGGTGGACCTAGACTCATCTTCTACAGTTCCCTCATGGGTAACATGGAGGTGGCAGCCGGGAAGATGAGCTAACCGTCATGGCCATGCCAAGACGAAGCATGAAAATACCACAAGCTTGACTCTCAAGTCCAGGAAAAAGCATGTAAAAAAAAAAAAAAAAGCCAGACCAACCGATGGCTTGCTTGCGTGTTTTTGAAAACACCTCTCTGTCCCCTCCCCGTTGTCACCCTTCACTCCTGTGCCATGAGGCCGGCTGCATCTTTTCAATGCGGTCGCTCAGCTCCCCTTGTCAGCTTCTCTGGTGTTTCAGGTGGGCGCAAACTTTCTAAGTCGTGGATAAAATCACGGCACTTACCAACACCAGCGTCACCAGAGCAGTGAAGCCAGGTCTGGAGAAGGGAGCAACACCTTTTATCAATATTTCTAAACAAAACATCGCCTCTCCTCTCAAGCCTTGCCTCGCTAAAGATGTGCACATAGCTTCCCATAAGTCTTCCCACTTTAGTTTCTACGGAAGCTTCTGGCACGGTTGTGGTTAATTACGTGGAGATATTCACCAAAACTGATTTCTGAATGGTCATGGGTCTCCAAAGCCGAGGCTGGGCAGCTGGAACATGCCCTACATGCAGCATCATCCCCCTGGCAACAGCCTCGGAGGGGGTGCCATGTCCACGCCAGTTTGGAAATAGGTCCCCAGGACTCGCCCTGCTGGGCTATCCCACCTCCTGTACCCACCACGAGAGCGTGCCAGGAACCATCACCCCCGGGGGACAGGGAACGAGAGGCATGAACCCAGCCTCAGCAGCCTATTTTCAGAAGATCCAGTATCAGCTAGAAAACACTGGGTTTGCACTGACCGCCGGGGTGCCAGACGATGCACAGGGGTCGGGCAAGGGGATAACGTGACCCACAAGAGGATGCTGCGGGCTCGTGCTGTCTTTTGTAGGGCTACGAACTCACGTGCTATTTTGCTTAATGCCTCCCCATTTTAAGGAAAGCGATCAAAGGAGGTGCGCTTTTTTTTTTTGTGGTCAAGTGCAGTTTTTACGTCTATGAAGAAAACCCTTGAGTTATACGGCCCAAACGTACCCTCCGGACCAGAATTTCAAGCAGGAGAAACTCCCTGCATACTTCTGGATGCCTCATCTGTTGGGGGCGGGCTGAATCACAGTATTTGACTAATCGCACCAAAGAATCCAGCTTTCTCCAGAAAAACTCACCGTGGCACAACCTCTGTTATTTTCCCTTCACCAGACCAAAAGAAATAGTCAATATATTTCCCTGGGGACGTGAAAAACTCAAAATGCTTTGCTAAAACCTCTCGCCTGGTGCATATTGTCCAACTTTCAGTTTCCGAGGCCTCAAAATCATGTAGTCAGGAAGGAAAACAGAGCCACGCCGGTGGTGCAAACGCACCGAAAAGGCAACCTAAGGCAAGGCTCTAAGTCATGTGCTCCAATGGCTACTTACATGCTTTCACACTGTCCAGGGGCGGGGGGGGCGGCAAAAGCAAAGAAAACAACTCAGTTTGAGAAGTCAAAGCAGCAGGTTTTCCGAATCCTTCGACCCTCCCGGCCATGGGCTTTCAGCTCTATGCACGGACCTGAAATGGCTTTGGGGGCGTCCACATCCCAGCGATGACCCACGCAGAGCTCCAGGACAGTTTAGAAATTGTCTAGTTTAGCAATAAGTTGCTTTCTAAGCAAAAATTAAAAAAAGAAAAGAAGAAAGAAGAAAGAAAAGAAAGAAGAGAGAAAGAGAGAGAGAAAGAGAGAGAGCAAGAGAGAGAGAAAGAGAGAGAGCAAGAGAGAGAGAAAGAGAGAGAGCAAGAGAGAGAGAAAGAGAGAGAGCAAGAGAGAGAGAAAGAGAGAGAGCAAGAGAGAGAGAAAGAGAGAGAGCAAGAGAGAGAGAAAGAGAGAGAGCAAGAGAGAGAGAAAGAGAGAGAGCAAGAGAGAGAGAAAGAGAGAGAGCAAGAGAGAGAGAAAGAGAGAGAGCAAGAGAGAGAGAAAGAGAGAGAGCAAGAGAGAGAGAAAGAGAGAGAGCAAGAGAGAGAGAAAGAGAGAGAGCAAGAGAGAGAGAAAGAGAGAGAGCAAGAGAGAGAGAAAGAGAGAGAGCAAGAGAGAGAGAAAGAGAGAGAGCAAGAGAGAGAGAAAGAGAGAGAGCAAGAGAGAGAGAAAGAGAGAGAGCAAGAGAGAGAGAAAGAGAGAGAGCAAGAGAGAGAGAAAGAGAGAGAGCAAGAGAGAGAGAAAGAGAGAGAGCAAGAGAGAGAGAAAGAGAAAAAGAGGGAAACCTTCAAAGCTGCTTATGGTAACTCCTGGCGTCCTCTTCTTTCATCTCCTCACTCACCGCTTTGCCTTTTTTTTTTTTTTTTTTTTTTTTTTTTTGAGGAAAAATATTTAAGGACATTAAAGCTAGTCCTGCCAAGCCCAGGGAGTGGAGCAGCTGGTTCCAGAGAGGTGGCCGCCACCGAGCAGCAGGGCCAGAGTCATTTCCCTTGCGGGAAGGGTCGACTGCATTGACCCAAGACCTGGAGCTGCCTGGGAGCAGGAGTCCCGTGGCGGAGCGGACAGGATTTCCAGCTCAGAGAACAATTGCCATCAGGATGTGTCTTGAAGGTCACAAGTGGAAGCAGAAGCGCCGGCGGCTCGGCCTGCAAGCTGTGGTCTCCGTGCCAAGGCTCCCCAGAGAGCCCTGCCCAGGCTCCAAAGCTTGAGTGAGGCTCTGTGTGACAGACACAGAGGAGCTGGTCCTGGACCGTTCCTGCAAGCGGATTCAACATTAAGGGATGATCAGCTTTCCCCGGAGCGGTGAGCGCATCTGCTGATGCACAGAGGAGGGAGCAGTCCACAGGAGACCTCGAGTGCTGCTCCCGTAACGTACCCTCCGGGAGAACGGCAGCAGAGCTGAGCGTAAGTTGGCTAACACCAAAAATGACCTGGGCACGGCTTCCAGGGAGCATCCTGAAATGGTCCCTTGGGGCAGGACAGTGATGTCCAGAGCTGGCGTGATCCGGACAGGGCTGAACAGCTTCTTTAATGCCATATAATAAAGGAAGGGACAAAACCACACCTCTATCCTAGGCCTTGAGACAAGAACGAGAGGAGAGCAGGAGTCACCCAGCAGTAGAGACAACCTCCAGCCGCCCCCGTCGGCGGTCTCAGCTGGCTGGAGGGGATCAGGAGAGGGATCACAAAGGCAGGCGAGATGCTTAGGGAGCACCTAGGACCCTCAGCACGGGCTGGGGAACTGAACTTCCCAGCACTTCCCAGCAAGCTGGATGCATAAGGTGGCATTTTTCCCCCCGGTCAGGGATGCTGCCCGACCAGGTGGACCTGGGCGTGAGTCAGGCCGCAGCTCCCGAGGCTGGGCCACACTGCAAAGGAGCGGCGTCCCTCGGAGCTGTGCCCCCCTCTTCCTTTCTGCTTCTTTTCTCCCCCCTCTCCCTCTGTGGTTTCGGCACGATGTTTTTCTGCTAAGCCTGCAAGCACACGTGTGCGGAGACTTGCCCATTCCTCCCCCAAAAGCCCCCTGAGCCATGGGATTGACGTCAGCAGAGCGCCAGCTGTCAAACAATGGAGATTAAGGCTTGGCAGGCGGCGCCCAGCCATGCGAGCGCGTGTGCCTCCCCGGGCAGGTGAGCAACATTCCCCACCAAGCAGGAACAGGCACATTGCATCAACCCGGCTGCCTGCACCTGGACACAAGACCTAACCTGATCCCCCGGCTGGGGCCAAGTCATGCCCAGGCAGCCGACGGGGCTCGGCCGTCCCCGCTCTGCGTGCCCAGCAGGACCCCCGCCCCCCCACCGGGGCGAGGACACCCCTGGGCTGGGAAGAGGCAGAGCCCTGGCGCTGGTGGCTCCAGCCCACGTGGAAGGTTAGCCGGCATGCCAAGAGATGTACAGTGCCGGGAACAGGCCCGGGGCGTGATCCCTCCCTGCTCTGCCCGGCGCAGGGACAGAGGCGATGACATGCCACCTCCTGCAGAGGTGCGGCTCAGCCCGAGCCGAGTCCTCGCTCCACCCAGACCACAAGGGATACAGCCCCGGGGTCCCGACCGGGGCTTCTCCTAGGGCAGAGGGACGTCCGCAGGACCCGCAGACCTGACACGCAGCAAGAGCCTGGGCATCAGGGAAGGCACGGGACATGACCGGGCTGGCACCGGCTTTGGGGAGCAGCTGGAGCCTTGAAAACAGGATGGGAGCCGCTCCTACTTGTGCTTCACTGTCCCGTGGTCCTGGCTCTGCAGGCTAAACCTTCCGTTCCCACCATGGGACAGGGCTACCAGGATCTGTCTTTTGGCACAACAAAGGCAGGAGGTCACCCAGCGCTGCCGGTGGTAACTCCTTTCCTCAGCACGCAGCTCCCAGGCTGGTCTTGACCTGGACCTGGCCGGGGCTGGAGCTGGGAGTCCTCGGTGGCTGGGACAGAGGACGTGCAGAAACATCCTTGCAACCAAAGCTGAACCCAAACCGAAGAGCAGAGCACCAGCCTGACCTTAACTCCTAACCAAACAAGCAAACCCAGGAGGGCACCTGAGGTTAAAGAAATACGTTCTACAACGCCCAGAGATATGAACACGCAAGGATTTGACAGTTCCTACGTGAACTACAAATCCTGCTGGGCTGGTGCCCTGCTTGCTGGGAAAATGTCCCAGCTTGGTGTGTCTGCAGCGCAGGAGGTGCACCCACTCCTGCTCCAGCAGCAGGAGCCCTCTGGTGAGCTGCATCTCGCCAGGTACACAGGAAAAGGACCTGGCTCACCCCAGCCTGGGGACAAGCACAGCATGTCTGAGACAACCCTGCTCTGGCAGGGGGTTGGACTAGATGATCTCCAGAGGTCCCTTCCAACCCTATGATTCTACGGACACAGCCAGCCAGTGTCCTGTCCCTTCCTGACGCTCCAGTCTGTCAACCCCCAGAGCCCTGGGGCAGTGGCAGGAGAGCCAGGCCTGCCATGTCTTCTCTCGGCAGGGCTCCTGTAACTCACGTTACCCACGGGAACACCCTTTGATGAGGTCCTGCCACTAATGGTGGTGACATCGCAGAGTGACGCAGGCTGGCCCATGCTTCCCCGAGGAGGAGGAGGAGGAGGAGGAGGGAAGGGCGGTGGGGCAGAGCCCATAGCAGCTCTCAACTGGACCAAACCCTGAGCATCTTGCCTCGAAGACCCCAAGCTCTTAGGAAGGAGGACATGCCCTTCAAGAAGCAGCCCTGAACGCCACAGTGCCCTTCCACCTCAGGGTTTAAGGAGGCACACAGCTTGGAGGAGCCATCAGTCGGTGGCCCGTTGTTCTCTACGAGTTCAGGTTGATCTGTGGGTCTCAGGGGATGCACCCCCCTTCCCAGGCTTGCTTTCCCCAGCCCCAGGGACCATGACACGTAGGAAGAGGTCAGGCCCAATCCAAACTGGCCACGTTTGCTGGCGTCCCTGCCCTACAGCCCAGTCCAGCTGGGATGGGCTTCAGGAGGTCCACCAAGAGCAGAAAGCAGAGGTGCTCATCAGGTCAGGAGCTGCTCCAGGGGCAGCAGGATGGGAGGGACAGCGGTTTCTCATGGGCTCCATTGACTTCTGCTTCCCAAGACTGGTCCTTGGTCTGGTGGGATGCAAGAGACCTCTACCGCCCTGCATGTTGCACCTTCTCACGCCCTTCAAGCCAAACCTCCTGGCACGCTTTGCCTTTCACCCAACCTTATCACAGGGCCTGGCCCAGCACAGCCGGATGGGAGGGGAGCAGATGGCCCGTTCAAGTCCTTCCCATTTCTTCTCCCTCAAGACACTCTCAAAGGAAAACCCTTGAGGTCATTGTTCTATTTTCATAGGGGCAAGCAAGGGCATCCAGCACGACTCACGTTAGGAGAGGTTGTGCTGAAGGCAACCACTCAAGGAGAAATGTCTGAACAGAGAGTCTCATATGGAACAAGCAAACCAAAGTCCAGACAACCACAACCACATCTCACCCACCTGCCTGGAGTATCTGCCCACAGCTGATGGGACACTGTTAATACTTCACATCATCCCCACCAAGAAGAAAACAACAAACCCAGCCAACCACCCTGTATTCGTGCTCTGCACCCATCCTGGTAGAACCCTCATCAGGAAAGGTGCTTTGCAAGTGTCAGTGGTCAATGGAGATGGTGCTGGAGCGACTCACACATGGGTGGCCTTGCATGGAGCTCTGCTGTGCCCCAGACACATCAGGCTCGCTGCGCACCAGTAGGTCAGGCTGCCTTTGCAGCCCCAGACGCGGTGGCCCGGAGCATTGCAGTGTGCACGGGCAGGCGGATGGCCAAACCTCTGCCAGCTCCGCTCCCCCACCGCGGCTGTCACCGCCCTCCCTGCAGAAAGGGCTCCAACAAAGTTGTTCTGCAGATCATCAAGATGGCAGTTTT
This sequence comes from Rynchops niger, assembly GCA_013400035.1. Lineage (NCBI taxonomy): Eukaryota > Metazoa > Chordata > Aves > Charadriiformes > Laridae > Rynchops > Rynchops niger. Next base: position 75,849 of record VXBH01004419.1, on the reverse strand, counting down.
GACACCACGGTTTTTGGTCCTGGGCTTCTCAGCCAAGATGTTCCCAACCTGTGCCAGGAAATGTCCTGAGGGCTTTGCTGAGACAACCAACCCGAAGTGTCCGTATTCAACCCCAGCTTCTTTAACTGCTCGGTGCTGTGCTGCTCCTCTCCCAGGGCCTCAGTCCCATCGACGTTACTGCTCATCTGTCCCATCAGGTTCCACCCAGGAGGCAGGATGGCAACAGAGATGGACGATGCCATGAGTCAACAGCCAGGCCCTCCTCTCTGCAGCACCATCACCAGGGCTGCCAGCCACCACCAGAGCCGAGGGGGTGGAAACAGCAGAGGAGTGTAGCTGGCAACACAGCTGTAGCTGCCAGCTCTTCCTTCAGCCACAGAGGCAGTGCAAAGGAGCACCACGCATCTTCTGGGGTGCCAGTCCACCAGTAGCAGATGACCCCTGATGAGATGCACGATAAGGACACCACCAGCAGCACAGCAAGACGTGCAGCTGGCAGCATCGGCCACAAATGGGAAAACTCAACAGGGCCATAAGTAGAGGCCCCAGGAACAGATACATAACGGCAAAAAAAGACGTGGGACCAGCAGGCCCGCAGACCGTGTCACCTCTAGGGCAGGGAAGAACCACAGCTGCCACCAAAAGCCCAGGGCGAGATTTTTTCAAAGAAGGATGCAGTGAACATGCCAACCCATCACCAAAGCAGAGCTGCAAGTAAGACCCACTGTGCCCACAGAGCCACCATGCGAAGCTTTGGGTCATCACAAGGTCCTCAGCACCCCGGGAGACCGTCTTCCACCATCACCAGTGCAGCTCAGAGGACTTTTTGTGCTCCTTGGATGGAGATCCTCCCTGTAAAAAGACAGTGCAGGGAGGGACCAGACGATCCATCCTGACACAGCACTTCAGTAAACACGGGGCTCCGTCTGGGGCGCGGTGCAGACAGGTGGCAGACAGACACCCAAACGCTGGCGCCGTGTCACGCGGGTCAGATGTTTGGTGCACCTCAGCCCTCCCAGCAGCTCCTCAGTGCTACCCGAACTTCTCCCAGGTCCAACTCCGCGCTCCCCTCGCGCGTTCCCCACTGGGTTTGCTACCCTTTAAAAAAAAAAAAAAAAG